>JAJJMB010003267.1:1750400-1768665 GCA_023531105.1 Papaver atlanticum | reverse complement strand
ACTTGATGAATTTCTGTTAAGAACAATTTATTGTTCATAATCTAAATTGTGATTCAATATTATCATTCGAAAATAGCCTAGAACATTGATATGTGTCATTGATGTTATTTGGGAATGTTTTGAATTGATTTAAAGAGAAATATAGAACTACTGTAAATATGGATACAAGACAGTATGCATACCAGTTTCACAAGCTGGGAAAACTGTTATAGGTCCGGAACCGTAGTAAATGTACTCAGTACACGTATCAGAGTAGCTATATGTCGATAATGACTTAGTGGTATGCATACCCAGTATCCATACCACAAAAAGTCTGTGAACTCGTGAACCTCTATTGGTACGCATACCTAGTATGCATACCGAAAAAGAACTGTTGGTTTTGAAACCGGTGTGGTATCCATACTCGATATGCAAACCGGAAAAAATCTGTAAGTTCAGGAACTTATATTTGTCTAAAGGGTACACATACACGGTACATGTACCATGACAAATATATTCACGAACAAGGTTGAGTACACGTACCTGGTACACGTACTTTCCCTGTCGAATATTTTCAGATGCACATAAAATTATTTCTGTGAGATAATTAGCATTTGAAAAATCTCTAAGAACACTATATATACATGATTAATCACATTATAACCTATGGTTGTGACTCAAACTTAAAGTCTTAAGTGTTATATGAAAATAATTAAGCTTATAGTTCAATCAGCTAGTTTCAGCTAACCATCCATGAACAATGTGTTTATACACGGTTCGGTTACGGTTCATCCAAACTAGAGTGTATATCTTGATATGTCAATCACATTCAAAGATTCATCTAACGGTGAATATTTTTCGCTTGGTTCCAAATCTATCTTAGCTTAAATCTAAAGCAACCTACACTTTGAAAGTCTATATAAGGGGAACCTCAAGCAACTGGGATCTTTGAATCCCGACACTACTCTTTGTGTGTCCTAGTTGTAAACTAAAGTCGTCATCTTCCTAAAACCCTTATAGGGTTTAGCGACTAAAAATATTTCATAGAGATTCGCGAAGCCAGGTCCAACTATCTTTTATCTTGAGTTCATGTATCCTGATCTTGTTCGATTGTTGAGCTGCTCACTCGAACAAGATAGATAGAAATCACAAAGTTCTTTTCGTCTCAGACTTTGTGATTCCACAAGTTTAATACTTGTAAGGTGAATAATAATCTAGGCTGCTCTTCGGGAAGCATAAGTACGGATTTGAGGTTAGCTAGACTTCGTCTATTCCTAACGATTTCCAGTCTCACCTTGATCCATTGATCAAAAATAAAATCACACATATAGGCTTATCTGTGGGAGGCAGATTGGTTTAAAGTCTTCAATTGAGTTGAAGCAACTCTTAGGTTGTAAAGGACGTCAACTAAGGGAATCATTTGCGCAGAGTCCTGCTGGGATTCAAGAGGCGTAAGGAGTGCGATTGTAACTGAATTGTTGTGGGGGTTTAATTCGGTCTCAACTACATTCCAGCTCGAAGTTAATTGGTAGTAGGCTAGTGTCTGTAGCGGTTTAATACAGTTTGGTGTTCAAATCTGGACTGGGTCCCGGGGTTCTTCTGCACTTGTTGTTTCCTCGTGAACAAAATTTCTGGTGTCTGTGTTATTTCTTTTTCCGCATTATATTGTTTATCTTTATACTTGAAATATCACAAGTTGTACGTAAGTCAATCAAAGTAGATACATCCATCCTTGTTTGTTTGATACGACTTGATTGATTCTTGGATATTGATTTTTGAGATCGTCCAAGAACTTTCACACGTAAATCAGGTTCACAGATTTGGTTCTGTCAACTTTCTGATTGTGAGAGAAAGAGATATAACTCTTGAATATTATTCCTCGATTGAGATCCATTAAGTTGAACTCTCAGAATTGTATTTAGGTTTTGTCCATACAGGTTGCTTAAGAAAAAGTTATTGGTGTATTTTGGTACCCCAGGTATTCACTCTACTTATCAATGGTAGCCCTAGTTCTACTTTTTCTCTAAGTAGAGGTATTCGTCAATGCGACCTTTATCCCCTAATTTGTTATTCATCATGGAACCTTTTTCAAGACTTTTGCAACAAAATGTTGATTTTGGTCACCTTAAAGGACTTAAGATTAATAATCATTGTCCTGCTATCAATCATCTATTTTTTTTGCAGATGATTTCCTATTGTTTTTAAGCTAACTCTTCTAGTATGAGGCATCTTCAACACTTACTTTATATCTTTCGATAAGCTTCAGGACAGGTGATAAACATGCAAAAATATACTATATTTTTTGGTAAACATACTTCTCATGCTCACAAGTCTAGTATATCTTGTATTCTTGATATGAAAATGATGGGTCTTGGGGGAAAATACTTGGGGATTCCTCCTTTGATGCATAGATCAAGACAACAAAATTGTCAAGGAATTCTTTGCAATATGACTTACAAGCTGCAAGGTTGGCAGAGTAAAATTGTTAATCAAGCAGGTAGAACAAATCAAGTGAATGATGTTCTGGGCGTAATGGGAATGTACCAAATGTAAGTGTTTAAATTGCCAGAATCTACTATCGATCAAATGGACAAAGTTCAAAAATGTTGTTGGTGGAACAGCTACAACAATCAACATCCTCAACATCTTATTTCTTGGACTAAGGTACGCTTGCCTAAAAGCTTGGTGGTTTAGGTATTAGAAACTTGAATAACTACAATGTTGCCTTTCTTGCTAAATTGACTCGGAATTTAATTCACACTCAAGATGTTATATAGGGAAAGCTGTTGAAAGGTAAATATTTTCCACATAATGATCTACAATCTTTCCCCCCACCAGCAAATACTAATTATAGTTGGTTGTGGCGAAGTATTTTCTTTGGTCTTGAAATAATACTGAAAAATGCTAAATAGCAATTCTGCCATGGACACCTTCTATGAAATCTGAAATTCAAGATGGGAGTGATATGAATATTAGTGATTATTAATGGGTTTCTGAACTCATTTATCCTCACACTGAGCAGTGGAATATTTCTCTTCTTCGACAACTGTTTTCTCCGGATCAGATAAACTTCATTCTTACAATATCAATTCAGTTAGATCAAGAAGATAGATTAATCTAGCCTTTTACTGCTACTGGGGTTTTTACAACTGCCTCAACCTACAAAATGCTTTGTGAAAAAGATTTGTGCTAGTTATATTTTGAACCTTAAACGAAAACCTCCTCCTGTTCATTTTTTGAAAATCAATATTGATGCTTCTTATAACTCTAATTCTTTATTAGTTGGTTATATTTTGAATCTTAAAATGAGAACCTCCTCCTATGCATTTTTTGAAAATCAATATTGATGCTTCTTATAACTCTAATTCCATATTAGCCGGTATTAGAATTATAATAAATGTTCATCAAGCTAAATCTTGGGCTATGGAGACGACAACAGTGAACGGGTTGTCTCGTGTCATCTTTGAAACATACGACTTTTGTATCAATTCTTACCTAAAGCAGCAACCTATCGTTTCTTAGTGGCAAAGTTTACCTTTTCTCAGAAAATGTATGAATATATATAATATTATATAATATTAATCCGGTGTGGTGTTGTGAGTTTGTTTATAGAGGTTGTAATAAAGTTGCACATTCTTCAGCTAAGGCAGCCACAAAACATAATCTATGTGGGGAATGGTGGTCTCATCCACCTAACTTTTTAATTCCCTAATGAATTTGCCCATTTCTATGTTTTTTTAGACAAAAAAAAATTGTTTTGTTAGTAATAATGCCAGTAGTGGTTTGGGCAGTTTATTTTTTACAGACTAGGTATTGCTATTCAAAAAGGTGTTGGGGCTCAACTTGTTGCTAGACTACCAACCAAAGGTCAGTACGAGTCATGATGTATTCTTTAACGTGATTGCGTTATTTTTTTAATTAAAAAAAAAAAGGGAGATGATGAAAATGCTAGACGATGAAAATGATATAGATTCATAGAAGGGTTTTGTTATCTTGTGCACCCATACACAAGATAACGCCCAATCATTGCATTTGGAAAGTGCAAAACCAATTAAAAAAATAAGAGAGATGGTATAAAAGTTGAAAACAAATCAGAAAATAAAGAAATGGAGAGTGACCAACATTAAATTTGAACGCGCGATTGGGGGATATTGAAATTAATTGGGGGATATAGGAAAAGGACAAAAAATGGATCCAAATATCAAATCAGGGTCACCCCTTATCTAAGTATTTTATATAATTTCTAATCTACCCCTCACTAATCAGGTTTAGTGGTTAATAATAATTAGTAAAAATCTTAAGTATTTGTGAAATGATTAGTGTGTATTTTTATTTGAATTTGGGTGAGTGAGGTGAGAGTAGGAGGAGGGAAAAAAGATTTGGGAGGGAACTTTTTTTGGTGAAAATGGAGGATGATTGTGAAGAGAGAATTGCTGAATCCTTAGCTCAACTACAACAAGGAGCATATCTTGAATCTTCAGCTAATGACAACAACTCATAATTGCAACTCTTTGTTGAGCCAACACCATTGAATGATGATTTTTACGAGCAAGGAGAGTTTTTTGAAGAACCTACACAAGAAAGTAAACTTGCACAACATACAAGCATCCCCAACACACAGGTTAAGCTGCAAAGAGGTTGAAAATTTGATTTTTTTCTTTGAACCCACCATTTTTTCAGCTGAAAAAGCTCGGTGCCGGCATAGTAGTGGTATGAATACAATGCCGGAAGCCTCTATATCGGCATAGTATTCATACTACGACCATGCCGGCAGCCCGATATCCCCCAATTTGAAATTCAATCCGGCATAGTATTCAACCAAAAAACTATGCCGGTACAAAAGTTACTTTTTACCTACCAAGGAATATTCAACGGAATATGCTACCGGCATGGTTAAATTCAAAGGTTACCATGTCGGTAATGCATGAAAAACATACAGGAAGCAGTGCCTTCCAAAGCTAAATACCGGCATGGACAAATTAATTAACTACCACGCCGGAACTGTCTACCGGTGTGGAACCATATATAAAAATCATGTCGGAACCTCCAACGGCATTGTTTGATTATAACTTTACCATGCCGGTACCTACAAAAAAAACATACAGGAAGGAGTGTTTTCCAAAGGTAAATACCGGCATGGTATATTAATTATGGGTTACGCCGGAAACAAGTACCGGCGTGGAACCATAGGTAACGAACATGCCGGCACCTCTACTTCCGGCGTTGATTTCAAATGAAATATGTATGCCGGAAAAGCTTTCAAATTTGGTCTTCAGTTTCGGTTCAGTTCGATTATGCCGGAACTTTGGTCGAGCATGCCGGAACTATCTTCCGGAATAGTGTTTTAATTTCTTTTGGAACTAATTTATTTTCTTTTCATTCGATCCTTAGGTGGTGACATATATTAATCCAACAAATGCAAAGCCGCTTGGTCGGGATACATCGGAATATTATAAAATGCCTCCGGTATGTTACCAGAGAATACTTTTCACCTGGTATCTTGAACTTTACTAATGGATTGCTTGTAATGAACCTTCTAATCTCCCATTGTTGTCCTTATGTAGGGAATAAAAGATCCAAAGGAAGCAATCGCTTGGGATAAAGAGACGACTCTTAAGAACATGTGTGTGTTGGTGAGGAATACCCAAGGTTCAAAGACTCGTTTTGAGATGGTTTGCGAGAGAAGTGGGGTATACAAGGAGAAGAATAGCCATAAGAGAAAGGGTTATGTTTATCCAAATAAGACCAATAGGGTATACAAGACTCGTACGAGGAAGGATAATTGCCCCTTTAAGCTTGTATTCCATCTAAATGACAAGAACAAGGAATGGGATTGTGCGGTTTGGTTCGACTATCATAACCACCGAGATCCGAAAGATTTTGTTGGTCACTCCCTAGTTGCGAAGCTAAAACCTCATGAATTGGAGGATGTAAAGAGAATGACCAAAGCGCTTATCAAACCGAGACAAATTCTCATAGGCTTCAAGAAAAAGGATAAGACCAACGTGTCTTCTCTAAGTACAATTTATAGCGCACAAGCAACTATTAGAAGGGTGGAATGGGAAGGGAGGACTGTTATGCAAGAATTTGAGAAGATAGTTTGGGATCACAACTACACGCGTATCATTAAAAGAGGGCCGGACAACAAGCCCCTTCAAATATTCATTTAACATCCTTTGCTTTCACAATTGGCTAATACATGTTGTGATGTTCTTTTGATGGATTGCACCTACAAGACAAACAAATACAATATGCCGTTGTTCAACATCGTGGGGCTAATCGGACAAGGTATCATTCACATTGGCTTGGTGTTTAATGGAAAACGAGAGGGACTATAATTTTCATTGGGCATTACGACAATTGAAATTATTCTTCTTGGAAAATCAACTTCCGAGGGTCATCATAACCGATCAAGATGACGCATTAATGAAAGCAATATCTGACGTCTTCCTGGACGCACAAAATTTCCTATGTACATATCATATACGTCAAAATATCATAAAAACTTGCCATGCCTTGTTTGAACCCACTAAGGAGGATATTAAGAAGAGAATGATTGTTCAACTAGAGGAAGATGTTCGCAAGAACAAACTATCACCCGAAGAAGAATAAGAAGAAGAAGATGAGAGAGGCAAGATAAAAGAGCGAGTGGACAAAGAACATACGAAAAATCATAAAAAGTGGTTGGAATTTCTAAGAGATTGGGAGAAAGTTTATTGGTCTCTTACCGAGGATATGTACAAAAAGAGGTTGGACAAGTTTATTGTCGATTGGAACGAGGTTTATCCGACTGCCGTCTGGTATTGTCGGACTCAATGGTTGGATAAGTTCAAGGAAAAATTTGTGCGTGCATGGACAAACCGGTATAGACACTACAAGAATGAAGCAACTAGTGTAGCGGAGTCCGCTCATGGGAGATTTAAAGATCTCATCCAGTCCGGCCAAGGAAACGTGGTTACGATCACCGAGGCAATGGAGCAATACTTTAAGAGTGATATCGATAGGATCAAAAAGGCCTTTGAGAAAAGCTCAATGGAAAGGATTACTTCATATTTACAATATGGTAAGTTGCTCCAAGGAATAGAGTTCAACGTCTCTCATTGGGAAATAAAACATATGATGAGAGAAATGCAAAAGGAGATAAACTACGGCAAACCGGGTGATGTGTGTATTTGTCCCGACATGTCTTCATTGGGGCTTCCGTGTCGTCATATGCTTGTGAAGTATGAAGAAGTGATACCTATTGAGGTTATTGATCCGTTTTGGAAGCAACTATCTTTCACCCCCCCCCCCTACGGAAGATCCCGGACAATCAGCATGGGATACGAACGAAGCAAAGGAATTCTTCGAAGCTTACTCACGTGGCAACTCGGTTAGCCGGAAAGTCTTGTTGAGCCAACTAAGGATAATTACACGTCCATGGATAGCACAAAGTGAAGAGCCAACAAAGGGAGATCCTCCCGGTAGACCACAAACTAAAACGGCAAGGAGAAAACAAAGGAAAGAATTGAAAGAAATGACTCAAGGTGAAGAAGAACTCGCGGCAAGTAAGAAACGAGATCCAACCGGATGTGAGATTTCGGAAGCAAGGTTCGCGGAAGCGCCGGTTGCAAACAAAAGGGGTAGGCCGAGAAAGGAACCGCTATCAAGTCAACAAAAAACGATGGATTGTTACTGGGCTTCAGAATATTGTTGAACTGGTATCTCTTAGCTCTTGCCGCCTCGGGTTCGGGAAGGTTTATGATCTTCAAGAAGGGGTAGTCCTTGAACAATGTTGGGAAGTGTTCATAAGCTCACACCTATACCAATGTGGAATAATACATATAATAAGCAGTAAATTTTGTTTCTAAGTTCATAATAAGGGTACATGTGAACAATATACATAAGAACATAAGTTCAAAAACAAAATTACCTGGAGCAGAGTGAAATTCCCAACAAATTGGTTTGTAACAGCCTTAGAGGCCCTTCTCATCTCCGCCATCAAATGTGCCATTACCACGGTGCCCCAAGAATAGTTATAGACATCTTCCAATGGATCCAAGTATTGAAGGAGGCTTGCACTAACCCTGTTGCCACTAGTGTCAGGGAATACCTTAGTGCCCAAGATGAATAACAGGTACGCAGCGACTGTATAACGAATTTGTGTAGGGTCACATCCATCCTTCAAACTTCTTTCCTGCATTTTTTCAAACTTTTCCTTAAGCAGCGTCATCTTAATTGTCTTTGTCCTACTAGCCTTAGATACATAGAAGCTTTCCACAGAAGTTTTGTAGTCCCAACCCAACAGCTTGTTAGTCAAGACGTGCAACTTCGACCATTCTAGGTCCGGACACTTATCTCCTTCTGCAATTGATTTGCAGATAACATTCAAGCCTAGAATGTTCTGAGCATCATCAGGGATCAAGGTCATCTCCCCAAACGGGAAGTGCATGGTATCAGTTTCACCATGATACCTTTCGACGAAGCAATTGACTATCACAGAATCACAATTCACATAATTTTCAACCAAAGCATATAGACCAGGATCTCTTACTAATATTTGGACCTCTTCACATTCCTTAGACAAATCCCAACGAGACGCGGCTTGGTTTCGGCAAACACGCACGGCCTTCTTATGATCCTACAATTAGGAGATAGTACGATTAAGAGATTTTACATAAATACACAAGAATACATATGCACAAGATAAAAAATTCTTACATAGGTTTGATAGATAGTACGATCCCACGTATCCTTGTAGCGAAATAGAATTCTCGGATTGTGAGCTTCACCCCAAATTCTACCACGAGCAAGGTCAGGTATCATGTCATCAACATGAGGAAGGTGGGAACCTTGAACTTTTACTTTGCCCTTGCCTTTGCCTTTGCATTGTGTCGGTTGTTGACTTGGCCCACCAAATTCCTCTACAACTTCGCTTTGGCTTGCTAATTGACTTGGATGAACCTCATTATCTTCCTCCTCACTTTCCTCTTCATCATGCTCATCGTCCTCAACTGTTCCAGTAGGTTCACGGATTACAAGTCGACTACGGTTACCACCACTCTCCCAAATTATCCCTCTTGTATCAGCCCCCAAACGCTTTTTGCAACCTTGATCTTTCCCTCGAGGAGGCAGAGACTGAGGAGTATCAAGACCGTCCTTCCTTCTTCTCTTAATGACAGCATTTTTAGTTTTTCCTTTGTTAGCTTCCTTGGCTCTAGCCCTATATCAAAAGACACACGAAATGTATATAAGACAACTCACATTCAGTCTTAATACCGGCACAGATTCAAGAAATACCAACCATGCCGGGACCAAAAACGGCATAGTAATTTGGAAAAAACAGCATGCCGGTACACCTTTCCGGCATTGAACAACAACTATCGACAATGCCGGTAATTCCTAAATTGTTCCTGGATACCAAAATATAACTACCGGCACACACGAAAAAATCCAACTCCATGCCGTTACCAGGTACCGGCACATAATGCAACCTAAAATCAATGCCGGTACCGATAATAATTTCTAGGGGTTTCCTGGATACCAAAAGAGCACTACCGGCATACCCGAATAAATGTAAAGCACTGCCGTAACTAACTACCGGCATATTATTCAACCTAATTTCAATGCTGGTACAGAACATTCAGTTTCAGGTGAATCCGGGTTTGAAAACGGCATTGTATTCATACTAAAATCAATGCCGTAACTAAATACCGGCACTGATTTCATTCTAAATTGAATGCCGTAATCCATAATCGGCACTGTATTCATACTAAAATCAATGCCGGTACTCACTGAAACTCAACCGTTTGAGTTAGGGTTCGCGATTCTACCGATTCTAACCCAAACCCACTGCTATAAATCGATTCAAACACTTATAAAACAGTTCAAAATCACTTACCTTCTCACGGAAGCCATAAAATCACCAATTTGATCGTCTGAAGCCTCTTGTTCTTCTTCTTCTTGCTCTTGAGCAATCAAAGCAAGCCTTTGTTCTAATTTTTGTTGAGCAATCGATTTTGACTTCGATTGGGCATCTAATTTCTTTCTTGGAGGCATGGTTATATTCGGGTAGGTTAATCGACGAAGAAATTTTTGAGATCGACGATTAATCGTCAACGTAGAACGATGAAGAAGATGGAAGTTTTTTTTTTTTTTTTTTCCCAAAACCTAACCCTAGTGCCGGAACAAATGTGGGAGAATGGGATATGAATTTGGTTTTTAGATTTTAAGTTTTAGGGGAAAGGGTGGTATAGTCTTTTCATAATATTTTTTAATTAACCAAAGGATATTTTAGTATTTTCTACCCAAAAATCACCCCTTAGCAGACACTATGGGTTGGGAGAAGTAATTTATATCCCCTATTAGTTTCAATATCCCCAATCGCGCGTTCTTAAATTTCTTGAAAGCACTGCTTATTGAAAACATTCCTGCCAAGCATTAAGCCTGTAATTTATTTCCAAGATGATGTAATATAATCAGCATTAAAGCAGAAAGCTTGTAGTAAGATCTATTCACTTAGCGCCTTACAAGTCATTTAATGATGATAAAACACTGCATTCATACCAGTGACCAACTTTTAGTTATATGGCATTTGGTAAACAGTTCATAAAATTTTCAAAATAAATTTAGTGATAACAGAACATTTCATTCATATCCTAACAGAAGATACCTCTCCCTGTAACCAGAAGTTAGATAGGGAAGGGAAGAAATAAACAGCACAGTGGAACAGGCTTAGTTTTCTTTGAATGGTCACTGTTAAAGACTACAAACTACTTAACTATACATTAATTTTAGCGTAATACTCAACTCGGTCATACCTAAAGCATTAGCCCAGAAGGATTTGTAATAATTGTTCTTACATGCTGAATTGATTTATACTGCGACACCTTAAAAAAAATCAGGTAGGAGTGGCATATGGAACAAAATGCATGCCTACAGTATATATTTCCATTACCCGAGGTAAAATTAAAAAAAGGTCTGGGTATTTCAATTCCTTGAACATCTAAATTTCAACCAAATAGTTACTGAAGTACTTAACATCGTTCACTTTTTCCTATCTTCCTGCAAGTCACGAAAAGAAGCAAACAGAGACCTCCAACAGAAACAAGCATAAGGAATACTAAACTCACCACCGACTGAGGAACATTCTACTATAGTTGCAGAATTTCAATACTACCAACACAATTGCACAAGCATTATTCTGCCTATCACTATCCCCGTCAATCTCTTTCAAATCCAGTAGGTTCATTCTAAACGAGTTTCACATCAAAAAGTTAGATGCCAACACAAGGTTAGAGGCAAAGGTTATTTTTCTAAGTTAAAATATCCACCATACATAAAGGTTTTGACGAGCGCTAATACCATGTCATTCTGTTGCTTTCTCTACAAATCCTTTTCCATACCATGTCATCTTGTTGCATTCTCTTTAAAAGATTTCTAAGCATGAATGAATTTTTTGTGCGTTCTTAGGGCAACACCTTTCATTTCTTTAAATACATCAGCTAACTAATGGCATTGGAGCAACTAGACATGCCCTCTGCATTTTACCTTCTACTTTATTAGGTTTTACCACAATACTTACAATATTCACTCGTAATGCACACCAAGTATAAGCAATTCCATAAAATCATAAAAGAGGATCACAGAGCGAAAAAGTACGCCAACCGATAAATTGTCTAACCATAAAAACAGCACTTTTGAAGAGCCAAAACTATAAGCAATATAGAGATGCCTGGCGAATAAAAGCTGAAAATCTGGAGCTACTAGTCTACTAAACAGTGCAAGACTGCTGAATATTGTTACTTGTCATGTCCAACACAATAAACTGGAGCTTAACTACGAACGAAGACTAACTGACACAAACAGTGGGCATTCTTTAACCAAACTCCAAAAAGAAAAAGCGAAATGAAAGCTAACTAATTAGGCACACCAAACTACTAATCAAAAACTCATGTTGTTCAGAGCCATGTTCTCAACTTTCTTACCTTAACCTGACCATACCAAAGTAATCAGTGCTCGAAAAAGAACCTTCTGCACGACTGCGGCAACATATCACCCTTCTTTGAAACCAGCCTCCTGAACTTCGTGGCCCATGTAGTAAAAGCACAGGATCCAGAACCAATGACTGAACATTTGCATGTTCTACCTAACCATAATAATATCATCAATCTTCAGAATCATCCTCACACATTCCGTGGCCAATGTAATTGCACTAGTACTGACAAGCAATGGCTGTACAACATTCTCCTCCAAGATGTTGGTAATTTGCCCTTTCCTCACATTGATCCCAGCATTAATCTCACCCTGTGCATGTCGGTTACGAAGTTCAGTCACAATAGCTATTGGGTTCAATCCTGCATTCTCAGCCAGAGTGTAAGGAATAACTTCGAGGGCCTCAGCAAACGAACGCACACAGTAACTTTCCATCCCGTGCAAGACCTTCGACCAAGCACCAAGTTGCCTTGATAACTCTATTTCAGGTGCACCTCCACCGGCAATCAAAAACCTTTTGTTGACCAAACACCTGATCACACATAATGCATCATGCAAACTCCTCTCGGCCTCATCAAGAACCAACTGGTTTGAACCACGAACAAGCACATTAGTTGTCCTTCCCATATCCTGAATACCAGTAATCTTCACAATCTTCCCACCATCCCCTAGAGGAACCTCCTCAACAAGATCAGCACGCCCTAATTTCTCCTCACGGAAATGCTCAATATTAGCAATTGGCAAGCAATTCAAAGTCTTGGTAATGAATTCAATCTCATCACGCTCGACATCCCTAACCACCAAAATCTTCGCTTTAGCAAGATAATGCAATGAAAGATCAGTAACTGCATCCCTCAATATACTCTTCTGAATCAACAAAACATTACAACCAGTTGCTTTGATTTTCTTAATCATACTAAGAATGTAATTCCTCTCCTCTTTCAAAATCCTATCCATCTGTGTATAATCAGAAACGACTATACTCTGTTCAATATCAGTTTTTGGAGGTGAAATCTGAAATTGAATAACAGCAATTTTAGCATTCTCAACACGAGTTGGACCACCAGCAGAGTGACTAACTTTCTTATCGAATACCAAACCCTTAACAAGCTCAGTATCATCAACAGTACCACCAAGCTTTTTCACAATTTTAACATCGCGAAGATCAATAAGATTAGGTTTAGATGGATCTAAAACTGAAAGTACGGCATCAACAGCAAGTGGAGCTAGAAGAGTAGAATACTGACTAACAACTTTACTGTTAAGAGAAGTACTAGCAGATTTCATGAGCGAATCACGATCAGATAGCTCAACAGGAACAGCCATAGCAGTTAAAATATCAACAGATTTTTCGGAAACTTTGTGAAGCGATTCAGATATAACAGTAGGATGAATACCATTATTGAGTAGAGTAAGACACTGTTTAAGAAGAGCACCAGCAATAACAACAACAGTAGTAGTACCATCACCAGCAACGATATCTTGAGATTTGGAAAGTTCAACAAGCATTTTTGCAGCAGGTTGAAGAACTTCCATCTTCATCAAGATTGTAGCACCATCATTAGTAATGATTACTTCACCGTTTCCATTTTGAATCATTTTATCCATACCTTTTGGACCTAAACTAGTACGAACTGCATCTGCTACTGTTCGACCTGCGATGATATTGCTTTGACGAACATCATCCTTGCGTTTGTTATCAACATAGCTTTCTGTTTTCGAAGATCTGGGTACAGCGGCCGCCATTAGAATAGCTGATCTACAATGATAAACCCTAGTTTTGGTTTTCTTTTGCAGAGTAAATAAAATGAAGAAGAGGGAGAACAAGAAACCCTTGGAATCGAGATCAAGGAGTTTCTCGATTATAGGTTTTCAAACTTATATGCGGGTTAAAGTTTGGATACCGTATAGTACCCGTAATAATTACCGGTACCCGTACATCTACAAATTCATGGGTTACCCGATGGGTCTCTCCAGTCTCCACAAAGTTATTTTTCATTCCCATAAAATAGCATGATTTACATGAGGATACCAATCCTACTAAAGGCTGATACCGTTTCATATAGGATAACAAAATCCCGCCGATCCTGACCGTTCGGATCGATGAAATGGTATCAGCCCCTAATAGGACTGGTACCCCTTATAAATCGTGTAAAATAGAGGTGAGTGTGAAAGCGTTTGGACGGTGTGAAAAGAAAATACGGTGGCTTTACTGGTGGTGCCATTAAAATCTGGTGGTGCTTTAAGACTCTGAAATTGGGATTTTAATTTGATGATCCAATAATTGGTTATATATCCAAATGAACATATAAGTCAAACTCCTTTTTCTAGGTTTTTGGGTATTTGCATTTCCTCTTTTTCAAAGATTGCTAATTTGCATTATTTTTCTTAGAAAATTTTAATTAGCGATACCTTCTATCGTTAAATATTCCGCCCATTCTCTAGTTAGGTGACTTAGCAACTAAAAATATACTTGACAAATTACCTAGACTTCCTTTTCTAGGTTTATGTGTACATGTTCCACAAATAAAAATATACTTGACAAATTACCTAAAATGCCCTCACATGTGTAATACTTTTCCACTTTATATCACAACAGAACCATAAGAGAATCGATGGTCTTCTTATCAACCGAGTTTTTAAAATAAAATCCATAGAAATTAAATGACACATAACCGAAATTCACAAAATATTAAGAAGCGTTATTCGACATACGACTGTAATCAAGACAACAAAGTTCTCAATTATGCAAAGGTCGGTAAAACTTTTGATTACTATTTTAGATGGAGAAACCAATTAAGGGTCATAGTTTGATTGTTACAGATCGGACATGGGTTTTTGGAATTGTTCCTATCGATTTAAACTTTGAGATTAAAACATGCAATTATCTTCTTTTTTGTGAACTATGTTGATGGTGTTAAGGGAGCTTCATTTATATTAGGGCGTGGATAGAGAGATGAAGCGGGTTCGAGACCGACCTCACTCCCAGTAATAGGAAAGCTTTCGCGACTAGCTGCTCGAAAGGCGACTCCGAAGCTTATGTGCCCATACTTCTCCTTTGGAATCTAGTATGTGAAGGTGTAAGCTTGGGTATATCTTGTTTTATTCCAACTACTTGTTTTGCTGCCTTATAAATAACCAATTAATTAGTTAAACTAAAATTTGCAGGGAAGGAGATGTATGGAAGGAAGGATTTAAAAACTTTGAACTCAACAGATAAGCTATCTCCTCCACCACAAAGAACTGAACATACAGTGTTTGACAAAAGTACCAAGAGAAAACACTTATATCAATTCTACAGAAGTGAGTTCAAATCTGGGACTGCAGTTAGAGATATTGAAGAAGATCGAATCTAAATTGATAGTGGATCAGCATTCCAAATCTAGATGGGGTTGGTTTTGTTCTGTAATTGGATCAATTTTGAAAACATGAATTAAAGATGATCAATTCTTCTCTAAACAGAGTCAATCCAAAGAAGAAGAAGATGTCAGCTAGGCCAATTCTGACCGTCCATATGTATGAGATTTGGGTTGGAATCGAGGGAAGTTTCGGTAATCCATATGCCACTTATATTTATTTTCCACTTATTCACTAATGCTGCGTCAGCTAACAAATTTCTGGATGGAATATTTAACGAGAGGAGGTATCGCCAATCAGAAGTTTTTAGGGGAGGTAATGCAAATTAACAGTATTTTGAGGGGAGCAAATGCAAAATACCCCTAGGTTTTTTCTCTGTTTCTGTATTTTCTTTTGATTTCAATCTTAAATTAAGGTTTATGTTCTCATTTTTTTCAAAATAAATTCTAAATCGAGTTTTGATTATGGATTTTCTTTCAGCTTACTCGTCTGAAGCTTTGGGAAAGAATTCCTTCAGTAGCACTTTGGATAACACTTACCAGATTTCATGGCTGAGTCTGCTAAGTGGTGTTGGGTGGATCCCTTTCTGCAATTGGTCATTAGGTGGAGCAATTTGGTCTATCTTCTTCTGATTACACTTGCTAGAAGTAGATCTGCTCTACTCCTTTAAATGTTGGAAGATTAATTTATTCATCTCAAAATGTCTGCGGTTCGAAATTTTAGGTTTGTAATCATGAGATTCTAAACTTCAGGAATTTTGCAGTTTAGCCAAAAAAATTGGTTTTGTTTGTTGGAAATAAGATGGGTATCTGCATGGATATCTTTGAAGACATAATCTTACAAGTGACAACTGAAGAAAATATGAAGATGAATTTTATATGTTTCTGCAGAGTTATAAAGGTGGTAGAGAAGAAAGAAATTTTCCTCTTATGAAATCCCGATCTCTTACTTCTCTTTATACACCTTTTTTCTGGTTTGATCCTTTTCCTTAATAGTAAGACGGATAATTAGATTATATCAGTGGGGCTTAGTACAGTGGAAAAATTAATGGAGGAAATGTGAATTTGTTTTATATAGGTAACTACATGCTCTTATAGTTCATCAGAAAAGATGCTTCATGTATTGGGAAAGGTGAGTCTACGGAAACTGGTGGGGAAGCTGTTTAAGGAATATGGATTATACAACTCAAAAACAAGACATGGTCAAGTAAAAAGAGACCTAAATAGTAAATATGATCTCCAATGAAAATTTGAGGTAAGAGAAACAAAAACTAATAATCTGTTCTTTCTCTCTTTTGAAGATCCTGAAGAATTTGCAAAAATAGTAATGTCAAATGTTGTTATGGATGGCAAGTTGCTTTCTTTTAGGGGGAAAATTGAACAAGTAAGGCATTCTGATCTTAATTTTAACAAATATATTTTCTGGAATGTATTTAAATTCAATAATTTTTCATCTCTGATAGAGGATTCAGTATATGGAAAGCAAAGTAGCAAAGCAACTAGGCAAGGTATTGATGATAATTGGTCCTCATAGTGGATAATACAAAGTTATGGTAGTAATGGATTTTAGTAAACCTCTTGTGAAAATGGTGGATATGGTAATGGAGGATTTGGGTACTACAAAGAAACAGATTGAAATTGATTATATTGGTCATCCGGCTAGGGTTCGTACTTACTGTATGTGGATTGATCATCATGTTGGTTATGATCGTAAGAATGAATATCCTAAGGTTATAAGAAACATTCATGTGGTGGTGGGACCAAAACAAGAAGCTAAAGGATATTTAAAACTGGAAAAAAAAAACAAAAAAAAAAAAGTTAAGAATTGGAAGAAGGCTGATCAATCTTAAATTGAATTTAGAAGTTTGATTGATAAAGAGGCAGCGGACAAAGGAAATGAGAAAAAACAAAGAATGGATTTTGATTAGCATTGCCCAAATCTAGAGATGAAAGCTAAAGCAGTGGTTATTAGATATATTGAAGAGTAAAAAAAAATGCTGGAAAAGGAAAAGAAAAAGAATCAATTGAGAAGGAAAAGGAAGTTGATACTGATCATGTAAAAAGAAAAGAGAAATATTTCCAAGACTTAATTGAAGGAAAGCATTATCTCCAGGGTTATGCTTGGCTGTTGGCAGAAGACAAGGATTTGGGAAGATGTAAACCAAGTAATATGATCACTAATGCTCTCACCACAACTGAATGGGATGAAAATCTAGTTAACCCAACACCAATAATTGCTTCTGAAGTAGTTATCAATGAAGATGCCATGGTTTCCAAAAAAAAATAAAAAAAATCTAAAGATAGGCGAGGGTAGTTCAAGTACCAAAAGCTCATATTCGGTTAGTATTTTTTTATCTTCATTTATCTATTTTCTATAAAATAATTTCTTGATTTGTTGTTTGGTTATTTTTTGAGTCAGTTTTGCTTATTGCACTAGTAGAATTAGTATTACCCATTTTATGAGAGTGTTTTGTGTTGTGCTTCTAGTCTAGTAGAATACATCTATTTTTGTTTTCGAAACATGATTATTTTGTCTTGGAATGCTCAGGGATGTAACAGTCCTAAGACTTTAACCATCTATAATTTCTGCTTCAAAAACATAAAACTAATTTAGTGTTTATATCTGAAACAAAGATGCCTTTTGAAAAAATTTGGAAAAGTATGCTAGAAAACTTCATTCCAAAGACTGAATTATTGTTTTAGATAATAGTGAAAAAGAAGGGGGTAATGAATCAACTTCTAGTACAGCCACTATTATACAAAGCGTGATTCAACAAGTTGGTCTCACATATTTGAGATTTACCGGTGACCCTTTGATGTGGTTTTAAAGTTGTAGTGAAAGTGGTGAGTAAAGTTCGTTCAACTCGGGCTTGTGAAGGATTTTTTAGAATTAAATAAAATTGTTTCAATAATAATAAGAAAGTACCAAGACTCTGGATTCCACCATTGACCAATTA
>JAJJMB010003267.1:1687950-1750390 GCA_023531105.1 Papaver atlanticum | reverse complement strand
TGGGGAAGATGATGGTCGCCCCTTAACAGAGATGGGGGTGCGAATAGCCGTGGGGTGTAAATAGAGAAGAAGGTATCCCTTAGTAATTGAGGTGCCCCTTATCCAAAGTGAGAGTCCGAATAACAAATATCCTCCAGGGGTGCTCCGCATAATTTTCCGAGCCGATTTTTCCAAAAATGTTTATTTCCCAAACACATAAAACACCATAATAAGTACAAAAATGGGTACTAACAATATACACAATAGAGATGAAAACAGACACATAAATGCGTCTATCACTTATCCAGAGCTAACACTTGGTTAAATGACGTCATAAATGTGGGTTGGCCAAGACATGAGGTAGTCTATGACTCCACTAATTCCTTAGAAATATCAAAATATGTCACATGAGAGGATTTTCATGGGGTAATGTTTTGGTGGTTTATAACAACATGCGACGTGGCAACACCCCATAATGAGAAAGTAACAAGTAGTGGTGACGGTTAAGAGCGGTTAAGAGTGTGTTGGAACGATGGTCTACAAGCTTCCCTAGTATAGCGGACATGACTTCACTATTACCTCCACAATCTCCACTACTCCATACCTTCACGACTTCCACTACTTACGAGGAGACGATGTGTGTTCATAAAAACTACAGAAAATGAGAGGGTACCAAGTACACCACCAACCTTTTTGTTCGGCAACTTGTATGGATAAAACCTAATATAATTGCAAGTAGATCTAAAAAAAATATCCTTGAACAATATGTATATATAGAGTTTTTCTCTTATCTCTTCCATAATCAATATGTCTAGACTGATAAGTCCATGAACCTGATTGTGTAGAAGAGTTCTTGGACGATCTTACAAATCAATATCTAAGATCAATCTAGTCGTATCCAAATCAAGAGGATGCAAATCCTGACAAGTATGAAACTTATAATCTATCTTTCAAGGTGCGAATTCAACAAGAGCAAGTCTCGTTATTGATCAAAATCAGTAAGGGCATAAACTACCTAAATCGATTATGTACTACTTGTGATATTCCCATTACAAAGATAAAACAATATAATGTGTGAAAAGCGGGGGTATAACAACCACACCCAATAATTCGTTCGGCAATCTGTATGGACTAACTCCAACATAATTCCGAGAGCGCTAACTTAATAGCTAGCTCAATCAAGAGATATATCAAAGAGCTTTATCTCCGTTTCTCAAAGTAATCAGCAAATCAAACAGATAGGAATCCGTGAGCCTGATTAATATGATAAACAACTTGGACGGTACCAGAAACCAATGTACAAGTGTTAATCAATTTATATCCAACAACAAAAGGTCGGATTTACTAATTGATTAAACTACGCACAACCTGTGATATTTCAATTATATAACAAATATTATGCGGAAAATAAATAACACAGACACCAGAAGTTTTGTTAACGAGGAAACCGCAAATGCATAAAAACCCCGGGACCTAGTCCAGTTTTGAACACCACATTGTATTAAGCCGTAACAGACACTAGCCTACTACAAGTTAACTTCAAACTGGAATGTATTTGAGCCCTAACCAAGTCTAACACCGATTAAGGTACAGTCACGTTCCTTACGCCTCTTGAACCACGCCGGATTTTGCGCACTTGATTCCCTTAGCTGATCTCACCCACAACTAAGAGTTTCTACGGCCCAAAGTCGAAGAATTATAAACAAATTTGTCTCCCACAGATAAGTCTATTATGATAGATAAATATGTCTCCCACAGAAGTACCTATGAAGTTTTTATTCCGTCTTTTGATAAATCAAGGTGAACAGGAACCAATTGATAATCCAGTCTTATACTCCCGAAGAGCAGCCTAGAAATATCAATCACCTCATAATAACTTAACTATATGGCAGTAGAAGAAGTTAATGCGGAATCATAAAGAATGAGACGGAGAGCTTTGTGATTACTTTTTATATCTTACCTATCGGAGATAAATCTCGGGCAAATCTTAGAGAAGATAGTACTCAATACGATAGAACAAGTAAGATCATAATACGCAACTACAGAGAAAATAGTTGGATCTGGCTTCACGAATCCCAAATGAAGTCTTCAAGTCGTTAACCTATAATGGTTTTGGAAAAACCTATGTTAAAGGAGAATTGACTCTAGTCGCAACTAAGACACAGGAAAGTGTCGGGATTAGGTTTTCCAGTTGCTAAAGTTCTCACTTATATAGTCTTTCAAATCAGGGTTTGCTTACAATCAAAGCTAAGATAGCTTAGTAACAAAGCATTTAATATTCATCGTTAGATGAAATCCTGATTTAAGATTCAAGCTAAGTCGGCTTAAAACCAAAGCAATATCTCTCAACCGTTTGATGGTCTTAGCTTGTTACACACAAATGAAATATACCTTCATTTAGATATGGGTAACCGTACCTAAACATGTGTATTGAGTTGGCTCAATAACAGTTAACCAAAGTTATCCACATGAACACTTTTAACTTAACCACATTCATCTAACACATCTAAATCAACTATGATGATCAATCAATCATGAAAGATAATCAAATGAATCTAATTATGTTTCACATAGAGTTGTTCAATTTTTCACTATCTCATAGAAATATATATGAACCAATTGAAACAAAATCGGATTGATTCGTAATCGTACAAAGTACTTATATAAGAATCAATTCATGAACATTAAGCCACGTTTCAAAGATTGCATTCCTTAATTCATAAATGTATTTGTTCATGAGTATGAAAAACTTACTTAACCGATTTTAGAACTTCAACCACTAAGTTTGCAAAAAGGTACGCAAACTATAATTATTGACTTTGGTCTTGTCCAGCCGTTTGCAAACGGGTACGCAAACAGTTGTCCCAGACCTAACTCAGGTAGAACCGTTCGCATACTGGTATGCAGACATGGTTCCCGGACTTGAACAGTTAAAACCGTTCGCATACTGGTATGCAAACAAGGTTTCCGGACCTGAATCATACCAAAATAGTTTGCATACTGGTATGCATACTGTGTTGTATCCAGACAAGGATTTATTGTTTTAAACTCCCATTTCAATCATTGAAACATCCTTAGAAGAAGACAATGGCTGTCTCACACAAACCATTAGCTTATAAGTAATTTTCAAGTGATCGAATGATCAATACGAAACTTTCCAATTCGACATCAAATGATTGTCTCACACAAATCATGTAAGACGTTTCAAGGCAATTTCCACATGATCATCTTTTGACTTATTATTTAGTTTCCAACAAATAAATTGTTTCCAACTAAACTCGTCAAGAATAATGATGAACGTAGCTAAAGAAAAAAGCTTTCAACTCGTATTTCGAGAAATAGATAAGCGAGATAAACTCGGCTCAAAATATCAAATGTGTATAATATAAAAGTCTATATAGCTATACGACTTAGTCTCATTAGGAGATATAATATAATAGACTTCTGAGTGATAGATAAATTTTCGTATCCACATACCTTTTGTTGATGAAGTTCCTCCAAGCTCTCCTCAGTAGATCTTCGTCTTCAATCGATGAACGCCGTGAAGTCTAAAGATCAACTACACATTCTATCCTAATCCGAGACATAGCTATAAGTAGACTAGAAATCAAGACTTATAGTTTTGATCAACTAAACTTGACAAACAAGCTTGAGATAGCAACGCTTGTGAGTTCGACCGAGCAGTGCTCTAACAATCTCCCCCTTTGTCAATTTTAGTGACAAAACTATCAATACATATGGATTACAAAATAAATAAAGTTTGTAGCTTCTCATCCATCATGCTTGATTTCCTTGGCTCTTCAACATTCCTTGAATTCTTCGCCACTCCAAGTACTCCAGCGATTCTGAACGTGTTCAACTCAGCATCATTGTTATTGAAGATCCGTAGCCATAACAATAATCAACAATATGTTTTCTTATTGTTATACAATGTCATAGTATTATTACACAGCATCAAAGTCCAATTGCATCACAACTTTGACAATAATACTATGGTGATATGTATCATTCCCCCTTAGTCAATACTTCCATCTCACAATGAAAACCACCCTCCTTACATAATAATCCGTAAACCATATGTATGTAGTGTGAACTACCAAATAATTCTCCCCTTTTTTGTCAATATAAATTGGCAAAGGTACGAAAACTACGGGATCATAATGAAATTCTCAAAGAGATAATTCATGACTAAAAGAGAACATATTAACTTTGTTTTGATGATTTCACATAGTCGAAACTTAGTGTATTCATCAAAGAATTTATAAAGATACAAGATAACTCCTACAATATTCCACATCCGCACTCCCCACAAAGATTTGGCAATTAATCACAAGTTCAATTAAGAACTCTCCCCCATAAAATGTCATTCCCGAAAGAACAATAAGAGCGACCTTACTTTTACAAGAAAATAAGGATTTCTTAGGACATTAACAAATTACATGAATTTGTATCCAGAAAACTCGAATAAATTAACCATAAGAAGATCTTATTGATTAATTTAGTCGGAAATGCTCAACATAAGAAAACTTATGGAGCCATACAGTACTTTCACATAGAAGTGGATCAGGGAAAGATCAATACTGCGGAATATTCAAAAGTTCATTCTATCTTTTATCAATATTTGCATAATGACACAATAGACTTAACTTTTGAGCATATATGAGATAATCATAGTTCACGCACGTAAACACACACATCCCATAAAATATTTTTGCAATATATAAAACCAATAAAGATTAATACTGCAAAATCATCTTCCAAATAATTTAGAATTTAAATAAATAAATCTAAAAACATTGCAAGATGAAAATCGTTGGCAATAGCTATGTGCAATCACAATATTTGTTATTCCAAACCCTAGTTATCCTTCTTAAAACACAAGAATAAATTCTCATAAGAAGTTTCCTAGACATTAAGATTCTTTAAAAATTCTTTATCGTCCCCGGACTCCTTGTCGTCAACAGATATTGGAACATAAGGTTCATGAAGAAAGGAGTCAATTCCAACAAACCTTCTTGACTGATGCCGAACCAGGGCCTTCTGAATTTCAAGAGATCTTGGAACAATACCCTTTATTTGCTGCATCTCCATCCTTGTTTCTTTCAACTCTTCAAGGACACCATAAAACTTCTGAAGATTTGAGGGGTTAGCCCTTGGTTTCTTCATATTCTTCATTTTTCTCTTCAAAGTTGTAGAGGAATGGGATTTACATTTTTCCTTTATGATTGATGACTTAACAATCATGTTAACATCTTTTTCATCATAAGATATGATGCTTGGAGTCTCCATTCAAATATGGGATTGTGAGAGAAATACACAAAACTAGCTCCACAAGCAATCTTTTGATAAAAAGAGTTTTCAGGGAAGGAAAAAGGAGTGTAGGGTTATGGAACCTATATACAAAGTAAGTAGGATTCACGTACGAACAACTCTTAACCCTAAAAAAAGTAGAATTGTCGATTTTAACCCTCTTTTAGTAATCAAAACAGGGTAAATCTTTTCAATACCATTTGAGGATATGAAAAGATCAACAAAATTCAAGAAAACATAAAAACAAAATATTTTCTTTCTTAAAACCTGATTGTGCATAACTCTTGTCTCTTTTAATTCGGGCACATGAGTCAAGATGCATCTTCAACACAATTAGGCTGTGTTGGGGTGAACAATAATCTGTTCACCATGTGATTCCTGTATGGAATTATCAATTCCCTTTTTCATAGGTCGTTTAGACCTAGTTTTTTTTCTGTAGAGGTCTAACTTTTTCTTTAGAAATTAAATTCTTCAGAGATGAGTTAAATTTACATACCTCAGATGGATTTGACTTCAGAACAAGTTTGAGCTTGTTTGCTAATCGATTTGCTCTCCGTTGAAGTTTGTTGACATATCTTACTTTATGTATGTACTTGAAACAATTAGAGAGTTCATGACCCTTAATAGTACAATAAGAACATGCCAATGTGGAGGACGTTTCAGGCACCATAGCCAAGCATGCTGCTAAACAAAATGAAGTTCCGGAAATATGTGAGATAAAATTTTCAGTAGATAGAGTAAAATCCATTTTATCCTCCAAGGTGGTTGAAGAAGTTTCTTCAGGAAGAATATCAAGATTGATGTAGGTATTGCTACAATTATCAAAATTAATATTTTCGCCAAGGAGTGCAACACTTGATTTTTCATCTTCATTTGAATCATAGTGATCCGACATTTCATCAAGAGTTGCAGCAAGACCTTTGTTTCCAGTGTATTTTCTATGATTTGGACACTCATTAGCAAAATGACCAAAACCTTTACACTTGAAGCACTGTGGCATATCCTCATCATCAGTGTCGATAGTGTCCCTGTTTTTAGGAGGGGCGTGATCATGAGGTCTAACTGATGATCTGGGTTTATCTCTAGCCAACCGTTTATTTCACTTCAAAAGAAGATCTCTAAACTGTCTTGTGATCAGAGAGACTGAGTTATCAAGATCTTCATCTGATGAATCAGTCTCAATAGGATCACCCACAGAGTTGCCAACACTTTTACTTTTATCAAGTAATTTAGTGTTCTTTTGTGCTTTGAAAGCAACATCCTTTCCAGATTTGGATGTATGCTCATGATCAAAGATCTTTAACTTCCCAACAAGAGTACTTCTGGAAAGTGTATCAAGGTTATTTCCTTCAACGATGACATGTTTCTTAGAGTCGTATCTAGCTGGCAACGATCTGAGAATTTTCATCACAATGTCCTTTTCAGGAATAGTCTTACCCAATGCAAAAGATGCATTAACAATTTCAGACACTTTGTGATTAAACTCATCAAATGAATCTTCATCAGCCATACGAAGGTTTTCCCAATCAGAATTTAGGTTTTGGAGCCTAGCTTCTTTCTCAGAGGTATTCCCTTCAAATACGGTTTCTAAGATATCCCAAGCATCTTTAGACTGAGTGCACATAGTCACATGGTGCTGAAGATCTGGGGTAATGGCATAAATGATAGCATTCAATCCGTCATAATTTTTCTTTACAACAAGAATCTCGACAGGCTCATACTCACCAATATCCTTTGGAACAGTTACACTGTTTACTGTAACCATTGGAGGATTATAGCCATTAACAACACGAACCCATGATTGAAAATCACGCACCTTAAGAAAGGCACGCATATCAATTTT
Source organism: Papaver atlanticum (assembly GCA_023531105.1). Lineage (NCBI taxonomy): Eukaryota > Viridiplantae > Streptophyta > Magnoliopsida > Ranunculales > Papaveraceae > Papaver > Papaver atlanticum. Next base: position 1,743,258 of record JAJJMB010003267.1, on the reverse strand, counting down.
CCACCATAAGTAATTCGATCCATCGAAGACTGGCGGTACGTTTATAGAGATAGCATTTCTGTCCATAGAGTCAGATTGCTATAAATACAGACTTATGAGGTCTTGACGTGTTTGCCTACTCTGATACCAATTGAAAAAGCGGGGGTATAACAACCACACCCAATAATTCGTTCGGCAATCTGTATGGACTAACTCCAATATAATTCCGAGAGCTCTAACTTAATAGCAATCTCAATCAAGAGATATATCAAAGAGCTTTATCTTTATTTCTCAATATAATCACCAAATCAATCAGATAGTAATCTATGAGCCTGATTAATATGAGAGACAACTTGGACGGTACCAAAAACCAATGTCCAAGTATCAATCAATTTATATCCAACAACCAAAGGTCGGATTTACCAATTGATTGAACTACACACAACCTGTGATATTTCAATTATATAACAAATATAATGCGGAAAAGAAATAACACAGACACCAGAAGTTTTGTTAACGAGGAAACCGCAAATGCATAAACCCCTCCGGACCTAGTCCAGTTTTGAACACCACACTGTATTAAGCCGCAAACACTAGCCTACTACAAGTTAACTTCGGACTGGAATGTAGTTGAGCCCTAACCAAGTGTCACACCGATTAAGGTATAGTCGCGTTCCTTACGCCTCTAGAACCACGCCGGATTCTACGCACTTGATTCCATTAGATGATCTCACCCATAACTAAGAGTTGCTACGACCCAAAGTCGAAGACTTATAAACAAATCTGTCTCCCACAGATAAGTCTATTCTGATAGATAAATCTGTCTCCCACAGAAGTACTTATGAAGTTTTTGTTCCGTCTTTTGATAAATCAAGGTGAACAGGAACCAATTGATAACCCGGTCTTATACTCCCGAAGAGCAGCCTAGAAATATCAATCACCTCACAATAACTTAACCATATGGTAGTAGAAGAAGTAATACATTTTAACAGTTAGGCTATGTCGAAACATTATTATCTGCTAATTACAGTATCAATCTGTCATATTTTTCGGTTATGTTTACCCCCAACTCCTTTTAAGTTCCACCCCTATCGGATGTGAATAAGAACCCTTAAAATCAGATTAATCATACGGTCTCAATTAGATCTAAAAACTACCTAAAACTGAACGCACGGAGAAAATAAAGTATCCCCTATTCTTCTCCTTCGTGTTTATCAACAATGAACTGTCTTCTTAACTTCCCCCACTCGATTCTTCTAATTATCTTTTTTTTCTTCTTAGATTCAGATGTAAAACTCCATCAATTTCATACATAGATCCCTTCAGGTATTTTCAAAATCCCTGATTTTTGAAGATATTGGAATCGACTCCAATTCCTAATCCACCTTGCAGAGAGAGATTGGAGAAAATTTTACTTTTTTCAACAGTAAAGATCGCTTTGTACATCTCCATCTTCTACCTAATTACCTTGATTAAAGATACACATAAATTTAGCTTGGAATGGTGAAAGTGGTGGTGGGTTGATGGCAGAGACGATCGTGGAGAAGAATCATCATCAGAAAGTTGAAGAAACCCTCGGTAGAGCAGAGGTAAAAACTTGAAATCAGTTAAGAATCTTGTGATTTTGGTATAATTTTTTTGTTTATTCAGCATGCTCGGCTCGAAACTCCTTTAGCAATTGAAGTTTTTCTTCGAATTAAGAGTCATGCTGGTGCTTGTTAATAAAAGGGTTAGGTTTATTTGCAGTTATACTCAAATAGATGTTTGTTCCATGGCATTTCCAAAATTAATTTTAATTAAATATTCTTGGTAGAAGTGTTTCCCAGTGCTGACTGCTGATCATTGTATAGATTCCCTTATGCAGGTATTGCAAATTTTTGTTGGCTCAAGGGAACAAACTTCTACTCCGTTTGGACAACCTATGAGAGGAGGTAGAAATATTTGGAGAATGTTTAAAAAAATTGAGACTGAAATGATTGGGGAGGTTCAGAACTTCCTGTGCTTGAATGGATGCATAGTTTCCAAAGAAGAAAGAAAAGATCTGTGATTTCGAGATATAATGTGTTTAAGCAGGTAATAGGTATTGCCCTGGTAGTATTAACTGGATTTTGTTTTTCGGGTTCTTTATATGTTATTCAGAGTAAAATCTTGCTTGCTGGTGCAGGTTGAAGGAAAGCTCAGCAAAGATAAAAAACAAACAATGGGAGAGTTGAGTCTAGCATTCATAATGGTTACCGATGATGGTGATGGTTTTCTCGGAGAATATGAACGAATCAAGGTAATATCTGTCTTTAACGTCCTACTAGTACTGGATTATAGTCGTACAAGCTAGGTGTATTTGTTATCTGCGTTTAGACATTGAAATCCCACACTTACAAGCAAAAATGCCATGAACATTTCATTTGGGTAAGTTAGTTGTTGTTTCTGAAAGCGATAGACATACTAACTAACTTTATGACTATACTTCCTTACTTGAGTCTTGCTGGTTTTCAGACTCTGACAATGGAACAACCCCATTTACAAGCTTGCTTCTATGGGGTAAGTTAGTTGTTGTTTTTGAAAGCGATAGACATACTAACTAAGTTTATTACTACTTCCTTACTTGAGTCTTGCTGGTTTTCAGACTCTGACAATGGAACAACCCCATTTACAAGCTTGCTTCTATGTTCTTGTTTTCATATAGGTATTATTAAAGAGAATGTTACATTTTATAGGTGTTAGGAAATCGTGTTCAAGGTAATAAAATCTTAATAAGCTTGATATTAAGTTTGTCAGGAAATCAAGTCTTACTGTGGCTGGGAAATTTCCTTAGCGATGCTTTAAAAAGGTAGTTCCCGTATATGAAGTGTATGCGAATGATTTGTCTTTTTATGTGAATGATTTGCTTCCGGCTCGGATTACTGAACTTGTTTTCTACTGGATGCATACCTTGGTAATAGCATTAGTTTCCCTTGCCTCCATTAGTTATCATTTCCTCCATTAGTTTATCTCATGTTGAAGGTATATCGTTTGATGCACAGATGAGCTCTTATAAGATCCAGAACCTCTCAGCATGATGCTTTAAATACATATGATTTGGAACCACTTGAGGAAAGTGAATGTTCGTCCACCTGGAAGTTAGAACATAGTGTTTAGGTGATATTTTCTTTCTTCTTCTTCTTTGTTGTTTTGAACTTGGGGGTAAGATATGTAGTTTTTGTTGAACACGCGGGTATTTGCTCTGTCAAGTTGTTAAATGAATTCAAGCTATTATTAATAGAATGGGTTGTATGTGTGAATTCCATATTTTCACTTGCTTCTATAATTTTATCTAAATTATCAAATATTTAAGTAGATTGGGTGGAATTGGAATCAGCTGGATAAGATTCATCTTCTTTTCAAAAAATATTATATCAATTACTGCAACCTAAATTTTGACAATTAAAATTTGTCGTTGTCATAGGTCAAATGAAATCTGTTGTTACTTTAACGAAAAGAGCCCGTCCTTTTAGAAATAGTACACCAAAAATATGACAGACTGTAGGACGGACCGAATCTGTCCTATAACCCTATTTTCGACATATTTGGCCCGTCCTAAAATCCGCATTTTGGACTAGTGTGCGGAATCATAAAGAATGAGACGAAGAGCTTTGTGATTACTTTTTATATGTTACCTATTAGAGATAAATCTCGAACAAATCTTAGAGAAGATAATACTCAATACGATAGAAAAAGTAAGATCAGAATACGCAACTACATAGAAAATAATTGGATCTGGCTTCACGAATCCCAAATGAAGTCTTCAAGTCATTAACCTATAATGGTTTTGCAAAAACCTAGGTTAAAGGAGAATCGACTCTTGTCGCAACTAGGACACATGAAAGTGTCGGGATTAAACTCGGCTCAAAATATCAAATGTGTATAATATAAAAGTCTATATAGCTATACGACTTAGTCTCATTAGGAGATAGAATAGAATAGACCTCTGAGTGATAAATAAGTTTTAGTCTCCACATACCTTTTGTTAATGAAGTTCCTCCAAGCTCTCCTTAGTAGATCTTCGTCTTCAATCGATGAACGTCGTGAAGTCTAAAGCTCAACTACACATTTTATCTTAATTCGAGACATAGCTATAAGTAGACTAGAAATCAAGACTTATAGTTTTGATCAACTAAACTTGAGAAACAAGCTTGAGATATCAACGCTTGCGAGTTCGACCGAGCAGTGCTCTAACAATGTGGAAATGGAAAAACACAAGACAACTGAAGTTTTGTTAACGAGGAAAACTGCACATGCAGAAAAACCTTGGGACCTCGTCCAGCTTTGAACACAAAACTGTATTAAGCCGCTACAGACACTAGCCTACTATCAGACTTCATACAGGAATTTAGTTGAGACCGAATTAATCCTCCAAGCATTTCAGCTACAGTCGTGCTCCTTACGTCTCTTGAACCTCGCAAGGATCTATGCGATTGATTCCCTTAGTCGACGTCATTTACAGCCTAAGAGATACTTTAACCTAAGTGAAGACTTTTGATACCAATCTGCCTTTAACATATAATCCTATTTGATTTTCATTTTGATATAGGTTTGGATATCTATTTGCAATAGACAAAGTCCAGCAAACCTCATGAATTGGGAACACTTATACTCAGTTAGCTGAGAAGCCTGGATTATTAACCACCTCTCAAGATCAATTCAAACAAATCAAAGAAGAGTTTAGATATCTATTTCAAGGAATCACAAAGTCTGAGACAAAGAAAACTTTATGATTTATATATATCTCGTTCCTGATATGAGATAACAAGAACTTCGCAGATCAATAAGAACAAGATCAGGATACACGAACTATCAGGTAAAAGATAGTTGGACATGGCTTCACGAATCCGTAAATGAAGTCTTTTAGTTGTTATCTAATTATGTTTCTCAGAGGAAACCTAGGTTTCTATGGAACAATTGTAGCAAGCAACTAAGACACAGAAGTGCAGGGGATTAACAAATCATGCTACATGAGTCTACCAATTTATAGATATCAATGCTCTAGGTAGATTTGGATTCAAGCTACGGTAACTTAAGATTCAAGCAAACAGTTTCTCAATTTAAATGAAATTCTTATTAGGAACTCATATAAGCATGTTAGAAGTTCGCCTTGAAATATTACAGAAGAATATACACCATGGTTCAGGGTTCTGGAACCATGTGCAATGATAGTTCGTATTAGAAAATATGCCTTTTGAACTTTCAAGCATAAGTCGTGTTCATTAACAATAAAGACTTATACCATGATTCACAAACACAAAGTGATATAGTGCACAAAGTTGTCTTATAAGTGTTTATGAGAGTTGTAGCAATGCCAGAGGTATTTGTGAAAATAATTTATGAGCATCTGCTTATGTACCTATCTGTGAACTCATGTTGTTGGGGTACGCGTACTGGGTATGTGTACCCTAGCCATTCACGAACTCAGGCCCCAGGGGTACACGTACTGTGTATGCGTACTCCCTCTCATTCACGAACTCAAAACCTTAGGGTACGCGTATTGGGTATACGTACTTACCCTGTGTCCAGAATTTCAGTAAGTTCTTAAAACTCTCTTTAAACAATTCGAAATATTCTCAATTACCATATATAGAGAATGCATGCTAAAAGTATGAATTTATATTAACAATTAAGTTGGTAATCATATGAATTTCTATTAATAATTTTGTGATTTTTCGTAGGTGGGCCAAATTGCAAAACCGTCAGCAAACTTGTCTGCCATACAAGGTGGTCCTGTAAGCTGGTGGTTATCATATTATCCTCAGTTTCCATCACTCCAGAAGATTGCGGTAAACGTATTAAGCCAGACAAACACATTATCCTGATTTGAGACGAATTGGTGTGTGTTTGAAAGAATCAACACCAAACTACACAACTTTTTAGTTTCATCAAGAACAAACGTTCTAGTGTATATATGTTCAATACAATTTGAGATTGGAGCAACGAAAGCAAAGCGATATAACATGGATGTCCACGACGTTCATAGTTTACTATCACGTCTAAAAACCCAAAATAACGTGTTTTTGGCTGTAAACGTGCTCACGCCTGTCACGTGTTATAACAGTCACGGCCATAACCTGTTTTCCCGTTCCCTCCAAAGCGAGCTCGATTGTACGCTGTTGCTCAAATTGGATTTCAATAAATTGCTGCTACGATCTGTTCATTTCCAAATATCCATTGGATTTCAGTAAATTGCTGCTACGGTCTGTTCATCTCCAAATATCCCCTTCTCATATTTGGAGAGTCCTAGCTAAAATCTTCTTACGCTGGTAAACCACTTCCCAAATTGGGGTAGAATTGGACGTGTTGCTGCTTTATTTCAGACGTATTTATGCTTGGTTATTTTTGTCCATTGTTGTCTAACAATATTTCTTTTTAAGATATGTAGCCTCTTGGAGTTGTGTTTGTGAAGGCTGGTGATGTAAGAGAACTGCTTGAGAAAATGTCCGAGAGAAATGTGATATCCTGGACAGCTGTGGTTGCAATTAAGCGTGCAGATGAGGCATTATGAAATAATAGGCGAATGAACTGTTAGTGGCGTTATCAGTTCTAGCCTGTCTTGAGAACATCCATGAATGATTTTCTACAGTTTAAGGTATTCATTTTAAATTGAGCAAAATGGTGTTTTCCCCCCTCTGAATTAAGGTCTACGAATAGACATGTAGAACTGAATTAGAAGTTGGTAATCTTTTAGGGTCTGGAGAGTTCTATTTACACTAAATGACATCTAAATCAGATGTCATTTGTTCTCTCACTGAATCTCGTTTGACAATGAACTGGTGAGATAGGGGAGTAATTCCGCATCAGATGTTTTTTTATTGTCATGGAAAGTCGGTGATTATCAACAAACAGGTACCACCCCTTGCACCCTCACAGTTTATTCTGATTTCTAATATAACTTACTCACATGTGCTTTTACAATATATATTACCCACTCTGTTGCTTGTCTTTCACAAAACTTTTAGATATTTGTTTTTCGACAGATTTTTGGGTATTGGTTGGTAGTCCAATATAAGGCCGTTTAATTATAAGGGGGTTCCAATTTTGTCAAAAGTGATTATGAAGAATTGACACTTGACACTATCGATTCATAAAGTAAACTTAAAATGGAATGAGAGTATTCTGCTTAAAGAATCGACACTTGACACTGTTGTTTAATAACATAGACTAAAAATCTTGGAACGTGAGTATTCTTCTTAAAGACAGTTGTAGGGGTCAGTCTCCATTTCAAATGCGGATTGTTGAGTTCACCTGACTCCAAATACAAGGTCCATTGGTTTAGAAATATATTCTTAGAAATGACGAATAACAACGGAAGCCTTTTCTTTCATGCATTAAAAAGAGAGGGAAGTGAAGGAAATACTCTGCAAGGCAAGATTTATGTTTTAATTGAAATGAATAAAAGCAGGGTTTTTCTATTTAACCCTGTTATTTATATATGCGAGAGCCTTGAACATAACAGTTTCCATAAAGCATAAAATCCAAATTGAACAGTAACAATCTGAATATCGCAAAATGTAAAATCTCAACTTAAACACATAACTTAACTTATCAGGCTTTTTTACCCAACTTCATATTTTGTCCCATGAAAGATATGTTAAAGCATCAAACCATAGAAGAAATCATGGCTGAGTCCAACGTTTTGAATTCCTAATCCTAAAAGCACACTAGAACGCAAGATCTGAAGTCTATGTCTTAGGAGATCAGTATTCCCTGAATAAAAGGCAAATGGAAAGAGATATTGTAAGATTATGCAAAGATATTTCAGACAAAAATAAAATCTAATATATGACAAATAGCTGTAGTTTCTTTAGACTTAAATTTATACCTTCATTTGGTATTTTCTCTTTGCGTTGAATGAATGATACTGGAAAATCTTTTTGAATTTCCTTCTTTAGGACCATAGGTACATCTTTTCGAGATCCAATTTTCTGTAAGTAAGGTTCAGCGAGATTCCCCAAGTATTGAGAAGAGACATAATGACATCCACTGTCCTTATGTTCTTCCTTAGACATGTCTTCATCTGATATAAGAATGTATTCGATTTTTGGTTGTTTCACTACTATTTTATTGGGAAGCAATATATTTTCTGAGCTTTCAGTTGGAGAGCCCTGACTTTTTGTATCCTCCTTAAATTTCGGGATATGTTGTTCTGTTTCTTTCGTGAAGTACTGTTTTCTATTATTCCCTGCATTATATTGACATAGAGAATTGCATCCACCATTTGTAATTTTGGAATTCTCTATCAGACTCTGAGGTTCGTCCATTTTATCGGACGCTCTACTTAATAGTAATGCATGAGTTTCCTCTTGTTCGACTCCAGCATACCCACCATCTGATAGGGAAATCGGACTGCATCTCTCCCCCTTGACTCTGAAATCATCGATTACATATTCAGTTTCTTCTAATACCTTGTCATCTCTAGAAATATTCTCAGACCCATAGTCTTCGGTCATAACATTGTCACTTAAATGATTTGTCTTTGCAATTTCCAACTCTGTAGTAGACCACTGAGCTATGTTCACCTTATCTTGTTTGTCGATCGTATCATCGTTGAAGAGCCTTTTCTTTGTTGAACTATATTCACCAGTCCCGTTACTCTTGTTTTTCTTTTCTGGGTGACAAAGCGCAAGATCCCCTTTTCCATGACATATGTAATTTCCATTGGTTAGTTTCTTCTTCTGTTGGTTAAGCCAACTGTCAGTTATTATGCGTTTCTGGGAATCAGTATTAATTCCCAATTCGTTTTCATATCCTCCAGAACTTTCATGATTAATGTAAGATTTTGAGCGAGCTAGGCTCTTCTCTGATCTTTCACCATCCAAGGAAGCATCTGATTTAATGCGCCACTCTGATGCATCATTAGTATAATCCATTTCATAATCTGCACTGTATTTCGTCTTTGGACGCGCCAAACAACTCTTCCTTGAAATACTGTAATCTGAGCCATATCCTGAAATACCCTTCCCAGGAAACATGATGGACTCTGCCTGAAGGGATGAAGTTCTTCTCACTCTTCTATGGGCTTGGCTTTTTCTCGTTTCATTTACTTTATATGGGAGGTCCATACCATATTTTTTCCTACTACAAATGGTCGGCCTCATAAATCTTGGCAGCTTTGAAAAGAAATAACCAGTAAAATGTCGTTCATTGTGCTTCTCCATCTCTAAATTAGTTTGTGGATCTTCATTGCATGGGTTCAGGCCCTCGTACTTCTCACCGGATGGCATAAATGACCTTGCAAGGCGTTCCAATCTTACTTGTAGATTTTTTATATCTTGTCCAATATCATGGCGTTCCAATTCAATCCGTTTCACCTTCTCTTGCAACTGCGCCATTGCAACTTCCATATTGGTCTTTATCTCCTGGTATATTAACTTTTTGCTTTAAAGGTTATCAACACGATACTTAAACACCATATCTAAGTTACACAACTCTTGAATTCCTTCTGTTCAAGATTTGGTTTTTCATCATGTTAAACTTTAGGGGTTTATGCAAGCAGTGTCCGAAGTTTATATTTTTAAGATTCATGCAGTGTAGTAAAAATGAGAAGTTAATAACAGCTTACAGTTGATTCCTCATGCCCCAAGTGTATACTTCTCACACGCCTTGCAAAACTCAAGGAACACACAGTCTCACAGAGGTCATCTTCTTTGGAACTGATGTGGACAAGTAGTAGCGTTTTTGAATCATCTCCTGTGCATAATATGGTGAATTATTTTAGTTAACGTCACCCAATTATAATCTGAATTGGGTGGATAACTCAATTAAAAACGGATTGTGCAGGCTATTTAGGGTATGCTTGGTATCGGGGTAATATTTGCATGACGCAGATGTAAATAATGCTCCTAATACTCACAGCTTTTTTGCCTCCTTAGTAGTGTCCGAAGACCAAACTGCAAATCTGCAATCCAAATCCAACAATAATCCCCATCGAGGAACTTATCACATCTGCATCATGTGAATTCTTCTTGCTGGATAAATATGTAGCAGTGACAGGTGTAATTTGTCGGTGTCGGACAATGGTACTATGTGTATGGAACATGGTTGGCTAACAAAACAAGCAAGTTGGGCACAGTTATGTCCATGCATGTTATTATTTTGCCAAGTATCTGCTTTACATTCTAGTTATAATGTATCCTGTTCGACTAAATTAGTTGCATATGCATCGAAAGCATTAACCTTTGACAACATATCATCTGCAAACACAATATTCACAAGATATACACACAATTTCTAAGATTGTTATGTGCAAGTGATCGTTAGCGTTGGACTGGATGTCTATGTGTTCCACAGTGCAAAATCTATAAAGTAGCGTGTCCTTGTTGCATGGCTGGACATAAGCTGGTGAATTTCATATATTTGAGTTCTCTGTTACTAGTCTGAAAAAATGATAAAAAACATCAACTTAGGAAGGAGAGTGATAATCACCTAAACAATCCCTGAGTGTCTGTGTTAACTTGCTGTTCCGATACGGAACATGGGGTTTTCGTTTTTGTAGAGAACTGATAACATCTCCCAGTGCAGATAACGATAGATTGATTGCTTTCCCTTCTTCAAATCTTTTTCCTTGTGCCTTTGTTTTTAGCACTCGTTCACTTCCTCCAAGGTCGACCATCCATATTTTGTTTGTTTCTCTTCGTCTCTCAGGAGCATTGGAACAACTCAAAGATACGCGGATCAAGCTGTTAGGAACAAATATTATGTAGCCAATTGCGATTCTAAGAAAATTGATTACAGAATTTCTCCTTACTTGATGAAACCAACTTAAGGAACATACTCTTTTGTGTGTGTGAGAGAGAGCTTGCTTGTTCAAATGTTTGTATAAGAACACATGCAGATCTTTTGGTTTAAGCTTAATTTTATATCTGGCACTTGCAATTGAAAATCTGAGGTGGTTTATTTCATACCAGTGAGATCTGCTTGAAGTTCTATTGCAATTGGTTGAGGCAGTTGATCTTAACTGGCTTCCTAATTTGTACAACTTTTTAGCTTGGTTGATGTCGCTCACTCCGATAGCTACAAGGTTATCAATCTCGATCCCACCCTTGGAATCTTCTTGAATAGAAAGACCGTCGAAAAAGCACTAGATTGTATTAACTACTAATTCTGTTGTACTGCACAATGTATTTTATTAGTAAGATGATGAACTGGAGCTTTTGGAATTTTTGATAAGTTCAACAGGATAATATGGGAAACGTATACAGAAAATGGGATAAAGTCTTTTTTACGGTTCTTGCTTGACTTGTCCAAAATCTAATGTAAACCACCTAATGAAGGCACAAGTTTTTGCCAAGCAAAACAATAATTCAATTAGTAATTGTCAGGGATAAATGTATGTTTGACTCTAACCGCTGTGCCATAGGATCTGTCGTCTGTGTCATCCCAGGGGTAAGTAAGTCTCTGAGATTTCCCATGTAAATTTCAAGCATGCTGAATGTATATAGAAATGTATGATTGCTGTCTACTGCTTGCTTAAATATTACATCTAGTGCGCTTGGCACAACCCCGGGACTATCTGCTTGGCCCTCCTGATATTTGCATTGAAAGAAGTCATTCAGTTAGAGTTGAGCAACTAATATAGGTACATCTTGCTGTATCTTGAGTAAAATAAACTTGATTTATACATGTTTTTATTTTCTCGCATTGTCTTGCTAATTTACAATTGGTAATGACAACCCAATATAGTATATATAAAAGAAATTCATGAGCTAAGTGAGTTTATGTTGTTCAATTGTTTCGACAGAATCAGGTTAAATCAAGTTAGGTGATTACAACAAAGTAAACTGGCTTTGCTACGCTGCAGTGAGTTGTGAACCTTACCATGGTAAAAGATTTTCCTGTTCCTGTTTGCCCGTACGCAAAAATGCATGCGTTGTAGCCGTCCAGGGCAGATTTAATCACTGGTTCAACTTCAGAAAATATTTCTTCTGGAAGTTTATACAGCCCAACTCAGTGAGTAGTGAAATAACCTCAGAAACATCAGCCACTGCAGTTTCTTATTTCAGTTTTTAGACTTCTGACACATCAGTAGAAAATTGACTCGGTTGAGTACCTTGTGATGTGTCTGGATGGAAGACTCTGTCAAAACAGTATAATTTACTCTTGTTGGCGTGAAGTTTCAGCATCACATTAGTCGAATCTAATGCTATAGCCACTTCCTGATGATTATATTTCTCTCCACTGCTCGTGGGTTTTATACGGCAGAATACACGAATATTTCCTGCAATAATATTGAGAGTTATTTTTAAAAGCCTCATCAGACAAGTCTTTTGAGCTTGTCTCTGACTGCACCATTCATGGGTTCCATTAAGGATTGCATCAGTTTGGTAGTCGAGTTTGTAAATTTAGTTTGGAAAGCTACCTTTCAGGTCCAGAAATTCATTTAGGGTTTGCCTCCTCTTCAAGTTCAGTTGGTTTAGATGAGCATATAAGGCTGCAAGATTCTCTGTTTTTCACACAATAAAAACTTATACTTAAAATAGAAATTCAAGAATTTGCAAGGTATTTCTTGAAATGATTAAATAATAGAGAGAATAGATTAATCCACCTTGAATCTTTGAAACCGCAGAACACACATCGTAATCTTTAATCTCAGAAGAAGAACACATCTTGTTCTTCTGCTGGTGGTAACTGTTTAACGATATTACAAACTGATTCAACCCATGTTGAAGTTAGATTTGTTTTCAATCCTAGAAGGGAATTGATAGACTTAACAAGATTATGTAAAGATTTTCTTGATTCCATGGCCTGATAGTCACAGTTACAACATCTCTAGAGTGTGAAAGCAAATCTTTCCATATTCACCACAGTTAACACATCAAAGTATTACTACTGAAATCAAATGCAGAAACATAATCTATTGAACGGAGAAGAGTAGAAGTGGCAGAGAGGGTTGCAGGTGGTTTAAATGTTGAACAGAGACTGTTCAAAGTGGCTGTTTTAGCTAACCTGTAACCAGACGCGTTCTTGGACAGCCCTGATACAAAACCTGAAACACATTTCATGTGTTAAAAACTCTCTGATGAAAAATAAAAAGTTGATAACAACTTGTACCAAAAGAGAACCAGAGTTTTGTTTTTTCTCATTCTCTTCTATGTTTTTAGTAGTATGAGGTAGACATAAGTTAAGAACCTTTGATTCATCCTTTTCGCTCTCTTGACTCCTTTATAGATGAATCAGTAAAGATGTAATATGCAGTGTTTTCACCAACCAGTTTACGTTCTATTTCACTGCTACTTAAAATTTGTCTTTGTCATGACTCGTTAGGTGTGGAAACTACGCTAGTAGAGACTGTCATTTTAGAGATGAGGAGCAAAAGTAACTAACCAACTACTGATGAATTAGAGAATCCAAACAACCATACGACACAGTAGTTTTTGATTTGGAAACGTGAAAACGTTTTTAAACAAGGTAAGCCGGTGTATAGAACACAAAAAAATTTAAATAGCTCACTTTGAGCCATTCTGATTCCACATAGTAGTCGCAAAAAGATTTTTTTTTTGGGCTTTCTTTTATATACCCTTTAGAATCACTAACCGTACCCTCAATAATTAGCTATGGTAGTTATAATTCTGTTAAGATAATTTTTTTTTTTTTTTTATCTATATACCCCTCCTCCCTCAAAAGTAAAAAATGAAAGTGTCCCCGTATACGTGCACAATAAAATCCCATCAAGATCTTTTATCCAAAAATAAGTCAGGGTATTACTTTAGCCTTTAATTCTGGCGGATTTTCATAAACATTTTTGATTGTCATTGATGTTCTTAGACCTATCGGCGACAAGTGTATTTCTTGAAAATCATGATCTCATTGAAATCTTAAAGTAATTCAATAAGGTTCTAGTTGTTCGTTTACGTCAATAGATCAATTCATTACTGAAGACCACTCTTTGAATCAAAACAAAAAAAATGATAATTGAAGAACTCTCGGTTCAGAAGACACAATAGAAAGTTGAAGTACGATGACAATTTACGCTCAATTATTCGAAAAAGACCAATCAGTTTATAGTTGATGTGTTTTATAATCCTTACTGCATTTGGGTCCTCATTGATCCACAAATCATAAGCGAAACCCTTCGTAGCACCAACATTAATCAATGAATCCCTCACCGCAAATGAGAAGTTTTTTTACTAGTAATTAAGCCAAAATTGAATTTTTTTTTTTTTGACATTTGGACGGTGATTTGGTGAGGGTTGGTATACACTTAGCATAATGTTAAGGTATTTGGCTTCTCCGTTGATATTACTATATCAGCAAAGTTTGTTAGACGATAAAATGGAAATGAATCATGTTAGAAATCAAAACTCAAGCTCGATCGAGCCAACTCGCGCGATAGAGAGGCTTCCCTTTGTCTGCTTGCAAATTAATCAAAAGCCTCGACATGAATTTTTTCTTGTGTATATATATGTAGTTTTCTTTAATGGTTTTCTCAATTGTTCCATGAATTTCATATGAAGGAGAAAATTTCATTTTTCAATGAATTGTATCATGGTATTATTGGTATATGAATCGTACCTTGATATATTTAGGGGTATACAATTTTAACTGATCTGATTGGGTAGCAAGTAAGTATTGTGGGTACATAGATAAAGGGGTATCATTAGTGTTTTTAGGGGTATATAAAGGAAGACCCTTTTTTTTTGCAACTTGACCACATGTTTGGAATCTAATACGCCGTTTAGAATATACAAGCAGAATAGTAAAGTTCATCAGTATTTTAAACTGATAATGAAGTTGTAAAGCTCTTTCGCAAAAGAACATGTTGGCAGGTGATGAAGTGCACGAGATGGCCTTATGTTGGCATGAAGAAAGGGAGCGCCGAGCACGCGCTCGCAAATGTATTCTTGCTTTATAGCTTGAACGGATATTCTCTTCAAATGTTTAGATTTTGAAGATCTTTAGCTTTAGTTTTTAGGATATTTATTGATTTGTGAAGCCTATATATAAAGGCTGCGTCACTTATGATGGAAGGCAGTGAATTTGAGATTAATGAAACCACTTCCAGTTGAGAAGTTTTGTTAAATGTGTGTGTTTCAATCGATCCTATACTAACATCCTACACCAGTAGGCCTGGTGGATCTGAAATTCTAAATCTTCATTCTTCTAGATACATTTTTTTTTTGCCAAGTCATTCTTCTAGTTTCATTAGTAAAAGAATGTTAACTTACATATGCGGCATGTCTCTATTTCCTCCTCTAACTTTTAACTAGGGTAAAACCAAATGAGTTTGTATCTATCATTGTTTTGGTAATGAATATGTTACGTATTAATACCTGTTTAAAAGCAATCTCAATTAAGTTAAATCATTATTGTTGGTACCAATTGGTTTAATTTAATTAATCATCTTCATTACATAAAAGACGTTGCCATCTACCAAAACTTTTTATTTTTAGGAAAGAAATAAAATTACACTAGTTGTTGCGCCCGTACGTTGCACGGATGTAAATATTTTGTAGAGAAAATTATGGTTTTGTGCTAGTGAATTCTTAGGGATCAAAATTTGAAGTATGAGATAGAAAAAATAGGTAATAAAAATAATAAAAATGATAATTTTAAAAGCAGTCAATTAAGGAAAGTGCAAGGGCTTAAGAATTTTTTGGAGGTAAGTATATTTTGGAGTCATTGATTTTCATGGGATTTTAAATCCCATGCATGACAAAAAAGAAAAAATAAATAAACCAAAAGTTGGCAAACCAATAAATTTAAAATTATCAAAATTAGGCAGATTAAAAACATTATAAGCATAATCTTATTAACCGTAGTCACATTGAGTTATGTTTTTGCTCAATCCCAGCATATTAACAAATACCGCAGGAATAGTACAACAATAAGAGCAGCATAGCAATTTCTGGAATTTTGTTTTATGCGTGTAGTAAATCAACCTTTCCACTGAACTAACCTCACGCCTCGTAAATCAATCAATTTGAAAGATATTCTCTCATGGAATCAAAGAGAACTAATAGATCAAAGCTACATCATATACTTTATATATCACATTTAGAGTGTAAATCAAAAATCTTATTACAACAATTGTATGCTGAACATCTCCACTTCTCGTCGTATTAAATTTGTAGGAGGATCTGTCTTTATCCATTTGAAATCTAAGGCTTTCTGATAAGACAAAGAAGCCCCCAATAGAGTTTAAGGTATCCCGGCCCTTCGTTCCTCTATGATGATTGGTTGATCTTCATGTGTAACGATTTCTATTCAAAACTTTAATAGTCTGATGAGCCGGCTACTCCCATACCAGGGAGCATTGGTTTTCCTTTAGTTGGACTATTAGTTCTTCTGGAAAAAGACACATAACAACTTAGCGCTGATGTTTCCCGTGGTCTAATTTACAACTGACTATGTACTTTGGGTCTTAATGGAAACAAAAAATAGAAAAAATGAAGTTTTGAATTTACCCTGACCTCAACGGTTAAACATGTGGAAGATTGCGCAGCTGCTACCCATGGGATATACTGGCGTTGAGCTCTTTCGGGTTTTCTATTCCAATCACAAATGCTTCTAAGAGCACTGAAATTAATTAGTTGTATTCCATCCTCCTAACGTGGAATTCTGCAGCTCCTAACGTGGAGGAGAACAATACGGTAGCCATTATCAGGTTGTTTTGCAAGTCTTCAAGTAAAGTAAGAGGTATTGAGGTGTAACTTAAAAAGGTTATAGAGAAATTGATCAAAATTAGAACATGATCTAAAAGCCGCGGTTATGTTATTGGAACATGATCTAAAAGCCGCGAATCTATATCAAAATATGTGATCCGTGACATAAAAAAAAAACAAACTCAATACTAAAACGCAAAAAACAGAAAGAATTGAGAAGAGATGGGAGTAAAATAAAAGGCGGAAAAGAAGAGAAGAGGGAAGCGGTTAAAGAAAGAGAGCACAAAATTAGGGTTTATATCTTTAGTTTGATTCATATACCATCGGTGATTGCAATGGAGGATATTGCAGTTTAGGGTTTGATAGCCGATTGTAACGCGAGTCTCGTTAAATTTTAGGTCCTAAACTGTGTGGAAAAAAGGAAATATTAGTGGTGTGAAAAAACAAAAAGTTATTATTGGTCTAATATTTTTCGGTGGGCTAGAAGCTTGAGGAAGAGAGCTTTGTTCAGCTTTTAACCACAGCAGAGGAAATTCACATGAAATCATATTATTAATAATACTGCTGATACAAGAGGATTTTTGGGCACGCGTTAAGTTTCTCATAAAAGACGTTTAAGATTTTTATGTTACAAATTTGCAATAAATCTCAGGGAGTGGGTGGGACATGGTTAGTTTCCGCAAGCCACTACTCGTTGAAACTGCGAATCAACTTTTGACAAATAAGAATCTGGGCATGACAAGTATTTTAAAGTCGGTAATTTGCAGTGTTTGTTGAATATGAGAAACAGAGAAATCTTATTATTCAATATTGTGTAAAGTTACAATCCGTAGAGTTTTCTTACAAGGCTTTATATTAGGAAAACATGAGTTGTAATAATAGTACATCACTCATGTAAATCACACAGACAAACCATAATAGTCAAGTCAACTGCTGACTAGTATTGACTGACACACAAACTACTGACACACTTACAATGTCTAATACACCCCCTCAAACTGTTATGGGCAAACAATAACAATTTGGAATGACTTGACACACAAAACTACTGGCACACTTACAGATACAGTGTCTAATAACAGCAGAAATAAACCAAATAACAAACACACATTCTGACAAGCTACTGTAATGTTGTATCCATCAAATTCCTCAGCAATCTGGAAAAAGTAGGAGCACAAAGTCCCTTGGTAAAAATGTCAGCAACTTGTTCTTCACTGGGCACATGTTGAAGTTGCACAAAGTCTTGCTCCACCAGCTCTTTTATAGTATGGTATTGAATCTCTACATGCTTTGTCCTAGCATGAAAAACAGGATTAGATGCTAAAGATAAAGCATTGGTATTATCACATAGAAAAATTGTTGGTATAGAAATAGAAACTTGTAACTCTGACAACAAATCTGAAAGTGCAGATGCAACTGAAAGACATTTTTATTCATCCTTTTTCCAATAAACCCACTTTGGATTAAGAGAAGCAAACCCCATTAATAAGAATTTGTTTTTCCGGTTCTTGTTCTTCTCCATTAACATAACCAAACAAAGAAGTAGAGTATAGAATTGATTCGAATTGATCACGCCATAAATTTTGTTGTTGTTGAATCTAACTTTGCTAAAACGAAATTTCCAATATTTGAGAAAGGTAGAGTAAAGTTACCATCTGAAGCAGCGGAAGAAGAAGCCATATTTCGTCTTCTGGTGTGAACTATTACTGACATAATATAACTGAATAACGATTGATCAAATTGTACCAAAAAGCTTGTTGAAGATAGATCTTGATATTAAAATTTTTGACTTAGAAAGAATTGAATATGAAAAAGAAATATTGGAAAAGATTGTGTGATTCACAAATCTGCCTAAAAAATTACTGGGTAAAATTGTTTGCAGAACAATTGGTGTTGAAAAACTTCAATTCCCTTGGATCGAACTGATTGATACCATGAGAAACAGAGAAATCTTAATATTCAATATTGTGTAAAGTTACAATCCATAGAGTTTTCTTATAAGGCTTTATATGAGGAAAACATGAGTTGTAATAACAGTACAACACTCATGTGAATCACACAGACAAACCATAATAGTCAAGTCAACTGCTGACTAGTATTGACTTGACACACAAACTACTGACACACTTACAGTGTCTAATAGAATATTTAGTTTGATAGATTCATCCTAGCAGCCTAAAAGTTAAATGCCATAAATCATTTTCCTTAGGTGCGCAAATTGATGCGTTAATTTTTTGAAGAAGAAAATAAATGAACGATTTTGTGCTTAGGATACAAGAGATTCCCGCAAAAATTACTACTTCCAAACATACCTTAAAAATCTTTATTACCATCAGCTAGAGATCTTTCGCGTTAAGGATGGTTAATGTCACACAGTACAACATGGATTTTGCACAACTAGGAAACTGGCTCTATTAATCAAAGGCTTATAATGAAAAGCTGTAGCCACTATTCTTACAGTGACAAGAAACAGTTAACTAGAATTGAACTAACTCGAGACAGCAAAAACTCTAACTTGATCCAACACAGGGCCACAAAGATGACCAAAGTCACCAAGCTTTGTATGGTAAAAGCTACTATAGAAACTTATTCTTGTTCGTGCTGAAGTAGCTCTGAATTTGAAACTGACAGACTTGAAGTGACCCTTCCCGGTCGAACTGAACTTAGCTTGCAGCGATTCCGTGCCAGCAAATGCTTCGACCATCATCTCACCATGACACGAATTTTTAGCGTCTCCAATTGTAAACTTAAGTTTATATAGTTTCTTTGGGGTTGTTCGTAGAATCTGAGCAATTGAACTTTCCCTTCCTGCAGCTAACTCGACTGCAGCGAGTCCATATGGAACCATTGAGTGCTTCGAGTCGACGTAACGGATGGCTTTCAACGACTCAATGATCCAACCTGGGAGTGGAGAGACCTCGTCTTCCTGTTTAGGAGGGATGAGGACTCCCGTTGATAATTCCTGGAAGACATGTGGACCATATTCAAACCCACCATTCTTAACCAAATTACCTGCAAAAGAATATATTGATTACAAGATTTTATATTTTTTTCTTTTTCTTTTTTAATAAATAAATAAAAATAAAAATAAATAAAAGATTAAAAATTATTAATTTATAATATTGGATAATGATTATTACATGAAACTAGTTGGAAGCCTAACAAGCTAAGCTCCAACGACGTATTACTACATTAAAAAAGATATTAGAAATTAAGCAGCTAGCCAAGCATTGCTAAAATTTGCTCTGCCTAAAAGTCGGTGAAATACAAGATTTGTGTTGCTTATGGAATTAATTTTTTAAACCAACATTAGCCCAGTTGGTCAGGAGTTGGACTCCCAATCTATAGGTTACGGGTTCAATTCCCGCTACCGATCGATAAAAAAAACCTAAATGTGGCAATCAGTCACAAGGGGACATAAGTGTCATTGTATTTGCAGGAGGAATCGTTTGTTCGAGATCATAAATCTCAAGTGCAAGCATTCAGTGCTTTGCTAGTTAAGGATTACATTCAGCATGCGCGGTAGAGGTACTATTTATGCTAACTTTAGGATTACCAGAATGGTGAGACTCAAAAGCAAGTGAGAAGATAATCTTCCAAGCCCTGTTGGGACAAAACAAATATATTCTTGATAAATATAAATAAGGTACGTACCTGGACTAGTGCGAGGAATGATGAGTTCTTTTATCGCCACATGATCAATGAGTGGGCCGCAGGCAGGATCCTCTTGCATCCCAGGATTATGAAAAGTGATTTTTGCATATTTTGATTTAGCTTTAAAAGCCCAAGCATAAGTATCACCACCATCAGCACTATATAATGTCTGAAGCGGAAGATCTCCTGAGCTTGGAGGAACAACAACCCTTAATACCTCATCTTGTGCACAAGTTCTAGTCGAACCGAATGTTAAAGAGTAGTAAGAATTAGGTTTAACTCGCACGGTCTGGGAGATGTTAGCTTCGTTTCCAAGTCTTACGGCATAGACTCCTCGTTTGACAGCATAGTAAAACCCACCTGGTTGAGGACCCCCTGTAACGTACTGTACTAATCCATTGATTTCCCATTTGGGCAGCGAGTATTTTCCTATGATCACCGTTTTCTTTAGTTGTGATGGTTTTGGCCCATGTTCAAAATGGCCGTTTGGAAGAAAATCTGATGTAAAACAAACATATCCATCAAATACAAGATATATACGTACAGCAAACACTATCAAGTGGTAAACACAAGAGATACTCATGATAAAAACAGTCAAAAATCACTGCAAGACTCGCATATACCATAATAATTTAGCTAGAAACTTGGCTAATTACCGTCAAGAAGTTTAGGACGTCGCTGTTTATTGGCTGCAAATGAAGGAGTGATGTTGTCGAAGAGAAGCAGTAAGGAAAAGACGAGGGAAATGGAGAGCAATATAGAGGATGATGATGCCATTTGTCTATCCATTATACTGATTGTTAATTAATTAAAGAAAGTCTCTAAAGAAAGATCTAGCCAGCTACAAAGTTAACTTGCTAGGGAGCTTCCAACTAAGTTACCTTTATACTATATAAGTAATATTAGTGATCAGCTGCAGTAGGACAATTCTCAAAATTGACTTTTGAATATAAAAACGAGGCTCACGTTTGATACCCACGGATCTAGCCGAAAGTTGAGTTAGTTTACAGTTTGATTCTTAGCCATTAATTATATTAGCTGTATTGCTACGGCAAACTTTCTGTCACGAGCATCATTTGATGATTACTATGAATCCATTCACTTCTATCGAGGATTCTGGATTATTATAATATATAGGGAGAACGGTACAGATATCTTGGACGGTGGGTTTATAAATTTGTGAATCGAACCCGGACTGAGTGACAGTATCAAAACTGATGCCATCCCTGGCAAGGTACAATCTTATTGTTGTTTAGAAGATTGTCAGATGCTATCATTAAAAGTAAATCAGTCATCGGTTATGAAATTACATAATGCATGTGTCGGTCGATATGAATGTCAGTCAATGCTAGCTGGGATAGAAATCGCCAAGAAACCGGAGAGAAATAACAGCCAACTATCATACATATCGAATAATTTTGAAAAAGAGAGAGAAAATTTATTGATAACCAGGATCGGGATGATGTCAGTACCCTAATATAAAACATTGCCGGAATTGAAGCTGCCAAATGTTCTTCGTATTTCGCAGGCTCGATTCCCACTTAGACTTGGTAATACGTCAGTGGCCATATTAACCTTTTTTTTTTTTTTTTGATCGGTCAGTGGCCATATTAACTTAATATGTACTATGTAATGAATACACGCATAGTTCACGTTACCAACACTTATTCAGATATACATGCACTTGCACAAGTTCACGTTACCAACACTTAGATATGAAAAATGAAGGTACACTGTGGGCGACTATGTGCACCCTCTCTGACCCCGGGGTTGCACATCCTCCTTTTATTACAGGATGCTGCTGTTAGTTGGGTTTTTGAATATTACAATGAATATTTACTACTAGATAAAAAAATCGAAACTTCTAATTGTTAGAATCCTATTATTGGGGCTGAGATCGACTGGGTTTTGGGGCTCACTAAAGTCCAAAACCGGATCATGAAATAGTAATCCCTATAACTCCTTATCCCAGTATTTTTAGTAGTACCTAATGTACCCTTAATTTGATAAGAGCTAATTATGGTGATTAACTAACATAATCACTATTAGTGAATGGATAGACTAATCGAATGATTAATTTGCTGAACATCAAAACTTGTTTTTCCCTTTCTCCCTGACTTTAAAGAAGGATGATTTTGATGAACTTTTTTTGGAAAACTTTGATGAAACCCTTGGTTAGTATACTCAGGAAAACCATATAATCAACTCCCAATGCCAGTATTATCGATTCAAATCCTTTTAAAATGGGGGGAAAATTATGGGTTTGTTAATGTTACGGCTGGGATAATTAGTCGAACAAGCCGTAAATTCCATTAACGGTTAGGAATGGATGGACTTCAAGGGGTTGGTGAAGATGGTGTTTCTATGGACCTGTTGTTGTCGAGAGAGATAATGGATGGTGCTAACTGCAAACAAGATACAAGTGTGTATGTAAGTTATCAATTCGATGAAACCCTCGTGAGTGAAGAAATAACACTCAAGAGATCAAAGTAGTGCTGAAAATTGGTGCGAAGCTGGGTAGCTCACCATTCTACCCGGAATTAGCGTAGGGTGACACACACTCTAAAGGACATTTTTTAGACATGTACAAAGAGTTGAAGGTCGTCTTGCTTGATGTAACAATAGGCAGTCTCTGTTAAAGAGTGATCAACAACTCTAACACTAAACTCAATCGACACCTAGTTTGCCACCGGCATAGTTAAATCCATCTTTAACTCTCTAACAAGTAAGAAACCCGAATGTTATTCTCTAGCACGTCTAAGTTCAGTTATTCTTGTAACAACCCCGTATGTAAGCTGAGCTACATGTATATTAGTGAGTCTAAAATATCTAAAGTCGGAGGTTTTATGCACTTATTTACAAAAAAGGTGAAAATTTTCTACCTAAAAATGAATACCTAAGAATTATATATGTTTAACCACTTCCCTACACTTAAACTGTACATTGTCCTCAATGTAAATTGAATCATCCAAGTAAAATCAAGGTGGGAAAT
Source organism: Papaver atlanticum (assembly GCA_023531105.1). Lineage (NCBI taxonomy): Eukaryota > Viridiplantae > Streptophyta > Magnoliopsida > Ranunculales > Papaveraceae > Papaver > Papaver atlanticum. The sequence goes on along the minus strand of JAJJMB010003267.1, from coordinate 1,720,008 downwards.
CCTAATATGATATGTAACAAGAAATTAGAAATCAGAAAAAATTAAACAAGACAAGAAAAGAAAAACTAAAAGACAAGAATTATAAAACCAATGGGTTGCCTCCCATTCAGCGCTTGGTTTAAAGTCGTTATCCCGACTTACAAGTTGAATTCCTTATACACCAATAATCTGAACAGTTGGGGATCCCCCCGTAGAACATGTTTTCCAAAACCGGGTCATGAAATAGTAATTCCTATAACTCCTTATCCCAATATTTTTAGTAGTACATAATGTACCCTCAATTTGATTAGAGTTAATAATGGTGATTAACTAACATAATCACTATTAGTGAATGGATAGACTAATCGAATGATTAATCTGTTGAACATCAAAACTTGTTTTTCCTTTTCTTCTTGACTTTGAAGCACTACACGAAATCAGGGATTTTGTAACACCCAATTTTGTAACGGATTTTTTTAAAGTAACATCGTATCGACGTTGGTAAGTTTGTAACGTTGGATAATCGTTGGAATAATTGGTATTTGTTACAGAGTTTGGGGAGGGTTGTGGGTAATTACCTTCCTATCCTCAACTTAAATTACAAAGTTACATTGTTACCTTCCATTACTACTATTAGCGCCTCTATTACTACTATCAGCTCCTAATTTCATCTCACACTAAACGGCCACCCAGCATCCCAACGATTCTCATTTTTTTCTCAAACATTTTTCCCCCATTATAACTCTTCACTTTAATTACCAAAAAGCAGAAAACAAAACTAAAATCAATGAAATTAGTTTTTCATTTTTTTTTAATTTGTGCAAAAATTAAAAGAGAATAACTATGTCGAGAACAATTGAGAGCCTGAGACATTTCTCCACCCATTTCCCTTTTCCTCTCCGTCCATTTTACTCCATCGATTTGAGCTTCAAAAACATCGAGATGCAGCTGCTGAGAACTTCATTAACAACACGAATCAGTCAATTTTTCTGTGAATTATCGATGTAACCCTAGATTTAAGTTGAATCGATCTCTCATATAAGTTTTGACATTGATTCACAATCTTGGAAATGCAAATCTGGGTTATCATCATCTAAGGTATTTCATTTATTCGTTTTTCTATGAATCGTAGTTTTTTCAACATTTGGGGGTTTAATAATTTTACAAATTGGAGGTTAGAAACTATTGATTTTGAATTTGAATGATGCAATTTCTGATGGTGTTTATGAACATCTATATCTTTTAGATTTATATGTGATTGCAGATTTTAGGTTTATGGTTTTTGTGTTTGTTGAGTGTGATTAAGAAGATTTGTATATGCAATTGTGGATGTTGCAGTGCATTGTATTATGTTTTAAGAATATCCCAGTGTACTTTGTAGGTTTAGTTGATAATTAGACTGAGTCAGACATAGTATGTTACTTGTTTGTAGGATGTCACAATTTGTTTATATGATATCTCCATTTGTTTGTGGATGGGTGAATCAATCAATTGTGTATTGAAGCAGTAGATCTAATGAGAATCCCAACCAGTTTCTGCAATTTAGATGAAAACCAAAGAGAAGCTATTGTTCATAATTTATTTCATTTGCCTAGTCAGATTCTAGTTCTTTATGATTTGAATTCATTGCCAAAGTAGTCTTTTGGGTCCATGGTCAGAATACATTGTATATTAGAATTAGGTGAGTATATGCCTCCACCAGCACCAAGTAGTTTTGTGGGTCAGTGGAATCATGTAGGTTTCACAGGACTCAATCTTGAGTCAAGTTATTACGGCTTTGACAGATGATCAACATCTTGTTATACCTTTTGTTGATAAACTTAGACTCAGTTATAATGTTTTGGTGTAGGATATTGTTACCATTAGTGAATCAAGATTGTATTATGTCTTGAGAAGTAGTTTCTGCACTTTAGATGAAAACCGGAGAGAATTAGGATTCGTAATATGTTCCCTTACCTTGTACTAGGATTCTAGTTCTTGATAGAATTTAGATAATGCTTTAGTAAATTCATAAATCATATAATACATTTCAACATACCACAATTTAACATAACATTGTTCCTTTCATTAGAAATCACAAAGACATCTCCAACATACCAAATGTAACCCACTATATTCAAATCAACACAAAAAGAAACCGAAATTGCAATTTCATTAACCACATTTACAAACACCATCACTATTACAGATCAGACCATTAATTACTAAGTAGTTCTATTACAACCTTTTTTTACGACCAACACCAAGGAAATAATGAAATACCAGTTCAACAATCAAACCCATAAGCAAAAAACTAGACACACTACCAATTCCAGCAACCACTTACACCTGAACAACCAACTCCGATACCGTCCAACAAAGCAAAATTCCCTAATTATGCATGCTGCACTTTCATAACCTCCATAATAAGTACGAGCAAAATACTTACTACTACTGTTAGAGCACTGCTCGGTTGAACTCGCATGCGTTGCTATCTCAAGCATGTTTGTCAATGTTAGTGATCAAAACTATAAGTCTTGATTTCTAGCCTATTTATAGATGTCTCGGACTAGGACATAGATTGTGTAGTTGAGCTTTAGAATTCACGGCGTTCATCATTTGAAGACGAAGAACTACTAAGGGGATCTTGTGGAACTTCATCAACAAAAGGTATGTGGAGACTGAAACTCATCTATCACTTGGAAAGTCTATTTCTACTCTATCTCTTATATTGAGACATAAGTCGTATTACGATATAGTTTTCTATTATACACATTTGAGATTTCGAGATGAGTTTATCTCGCTTACATATTTCTCGAAATATGTGTTGGCAAGCTTTCGCTTCGACCAAGTTCATCTTATATTCTTGACGAATGTCAGAATATGACCATGTGAAAATTGCCGAGTAACATCTTACATGGTTTGTGTGATACAATCATTTGGTGTAGACTTGGAATGTTTCGTTATGATTATTTTAATATCTTGAAAATTGCTTTGATGCTAATAGTGAGTGAAAACGGCTATTGTCATCCTCTAAGAAAGTTCAATGATTGAAATAAAGAGTTTAGAATCAAGTAACCATGTTTGGATATAAACATAGTGTGTTCTCACATTTGTGTGTAAGTCCAAAATTGGGAACCTGAAGTATGCGTACCCGTACGCGTACTGGCGGTTGTTGGATGTCTGGGAAAGTATGCGTACCCATAAACATACTGGAGGAAGTCTCACGTCCGTGAATTTCTGCTGGAGTTTGGAAGTGTGAATTGGTATGCGCACCCGTACGCATACTGGCGTAACCAAACTCGGTCCGGCTACTTAAGTATGCGTACCCGTTTGCATACTTGAGTTGGTTACTTTCTAAAACCGGTTGTACATGAACTTAAACATTTATAAAACAAGGAATGCAATCTTTGTAAACCGTGGCTATAATGTTCATGAATTGATTTGAGTGAATCAAACCGATTTTGCTTCAATTGTGTTCTTGTATACTTCTATGAGAATATAGCAATTGAACGGCTCTTTAACTAGTTTCATTTGAGTCATTTGAACTAGTTAAGGTTAAGATGAATAAGGTTGTGTTTTGGGGTAAAAACTGATTCTCTTGGAAATGGTAAATTTGGGTGTGCCGCCGAGAAACGAATCTAAACCCTAAACAAACGCACTGCACAAGAGTACTTTAGATTTGAGAGATCAATCTGTACAATCCTGGCCTAAACTAAGAAATGGCCGTTCCAGTCTTGCTTCGGTCACAAAGTGAAGGAGAAGGGTTGATCTTTGGGAGGGAAGCGCAGAAGGTGTTGAGATCAGAATGGTTAACTCTGAAGGTGTGGCTATTTTATGACTTGTATCAGAATATGGAACTGGCTTGCGGAATGTAAGCTATCAGTTCTTGGTATTTTTCTGGATACTTGTGTTGATAACCAAAACTCCGTTGTTGGTTGAAATAGGTTGAAAACCTATTTATATAGTCATAGTTGCACGCACCCTGATCTCATAGGAAATGGGAGTAGTTAAGTGATAGAGAAGTGGGGATCGTGTAAAAATGCTGAAAACCACGTCTTACTATGAGAGAAGACGGTTAGTATACAACTACTACTTCTATGATACCACTAACTGTCCGCTTTTCCTGACACTTTCTTATAATAGGCGTGTTGCACACCGCACGCTGTAAACCGCCAGACCAATACCCCGATGAACATCCCCCAGTTTGTGACATGTTTGATGTCTCGAGTATTTTTATGGAAAAATATGCAGCAGGTTGCTGAGTGGGTCTTGTGTGCAATACCAACGATCCAAGCCATGAGACTTGCCGCAAAGAATAGCATGTGACGCTATTAGGTTAAATAACTGAGTTATTTGTGAAGCCGATATTCGTAAAATATCGTATGTATTCGATGTATGTAAAGGATCGCTTTAAACAAGCAGCTCGAAATAATAGATGCATGTAAAGCATCGTTGTATAAAGCTCGCTTAAATCAGTCACGGAGATTAATGTCTTAAAAGGAGCATGACTAGCCATTTTCAGGAAGCTTCCAGGAGCCATTCACGCACGCCAAAGGCAGGCCGGTCGGTCTCTATAGGAGAATGATGGCTGGCGGCTATGGTGACATCTTATTGGTCGTCTAAGATTTAATCTTGGCCGGTCAATTCGGCTGGTGAAATTGGACGGCCGAGATGATTTGCAGCAGTTAATGGCTGCCTTAAAATTCATGTAAGCGGCTCGACCATCCCCTTTTGAATGATCGTTTGGGAGCCATATGGGGAGGACGTGGCTTGGCCGATCGCGGCTTATGGAAGTGGAGTGGCTGCTGATCATGGTCACATCTTGTTGGGTACCTAAAATAGGAGTTAGGCCGGCTAATTCATCTGGCGAAGTTGGGAGGCCGAGATGATTTGCGGCAGTTAAGGGCCGCCGTTGATTTAATTTAGGTTTTATAAAAAGCCGTGTGGCCAACCTATTTTAGGGCCAACGTTTTTGGTGTTGGCGCGCACTGGGAGTTGTTCGATCGGCTAGCACAATAGCTGGGATACTTGTGAACGTATTCGCTCCTTTCACGTTGATTAATGTCGAATCCAGGCCGGTCAATCCGGCTGGCGAAGTTGAGCGGCCAAGATCGTTTCGCGGCAGTAATGTAATGCCGCTTAATAGAAATTAGGGTTTTGTAACTCGTGTGGCCAACCGTTTTGGTAAACGTTTAGTGGCTCCGCTTGCGAGTTGGAGAGATGCCGATTGGCCTAGGCATTAGTAGGCCCGTCGGTGTACACGATGGCGCTTGTCCGACCATGTTAGGAGGCGACTAGGTTTGATAAATCGACTGGCCAAAACGTGCGGCCGTGATCGTTTTTGAGACTGACGTGGGCAGTCTAGATTAGATTCCTTCAGGAATTAGGCGCATCGACCAACCGACTTCCAACTTTATTTAAAAGTGCGTGTGGTGGGTTTAAAGCGATCTGATTGGTAGATGGGAAAGGGGCCGGTAAGCAGCAACATGGAGTGTGGCCATCCGGCCACAGGTGGCGCCTGCTGAGGCAAATTGACCGTCCAAGTGGTGCGGCCACGCCTCCTCTTACTGCTACTCCTATTTGTCACATCTCTTCATTATTTCTTGTTTTCTGATTTCTGGTAGGACTTTGCTCCTACTAGCTCCATGACGGATTAATTTTCTGGCTTACCTAGGTTTAGTCTCGACCAATAGGGTTTGATATTTTACGCAGGGCGCAAAAAACTAATTTTTCCAAATTAGTTAGGCCAAAATTTGAATCTTGTGAGCTATCACAAAATTGAACAAATTTTATAAATTCTGTGTGTTAACACAAAATTCTTTTATTCCCAAAGAGCAGTTAGCGCATCTTCTGATTGAGTATATTCATGCAGACCTTAATCTTGATACTTCGGGAAACTCATGCTACTCAGCTGCGAGTGAACACTAATTTTCATGTCATACCAATGTTAAGGGTTCAGCTGGGGAACATAGCATAGGAAAAATACTCAATAAGCCATACATTAATGAATAATGCATGCGAGAGATTAATAAAATTTATCGAATGTTCGGGATTGTGGCTACATGCACCATTTTGAATAAATTTCATATAAATATACTGAATTTCTCAATACATGTGTAATTAGAGTTTTAAATGGCTCTATTTCTTTGCAGAATGACAGCACATTAAATACAGGGTTTCACAATTTTAGCCCTGAACTAAAAACCACCATCAATAGGTTGATATAAGAGTAATCATATGGCTAACTTCGATTAACTATTGTTGAGCTAACATGGTGTACACGTTTGGGTACGGTTAAATAAACCTAAATGAGGGTACATTTCATTTGTGTGTAACAAGCTAAGTTTGATCTAACGGTTGAAATATATTAGCTTGGTTGAATCAGGTTTTTCATCTAACGGTGAATATTGAATGCTTTGTTACCAAGGAAACTTGGATTGCAAACCCTGATTTGAAAACTATATAAAGGAGAACTCTAGCAACTGGGAAACCTAATCCCCATACCTCCTGTGTGTTACTAGCTGCATCAACTAGAGTCGATTCTCCTTTAACCTTAGGTTTCTATCGAGACCCTGTAGGTTAACGACTTCAAATACTTCATTGGGATTGTGAAGCCAGACCCAACTATTTTCTTTGTAGTTGCGCGTTCTGATTTTGCCCGATTCTATCGTTTGAGTCCTATCTTCTCTAAGATTTGCTCGAGATTTAATCTCCGATAGGCAAGATAAAAAGTAATTACAAACACCATCGTCTCATCGTTTGTGATTCCACAATATCTAGTTTCGCCATCATATGATTTAGATTATTGTGAGGTGATTGATAATACTAGGCTTTTCTTCGGGAATATAAGTCCGGTTTATCAATTGGTTCCTGTTCACCTTGATTTATCAAAAGACGGAACAAAAACTCTTGGGTATTTCTGTTGGAGGCAGATTTATTCATTCTATAGACTTTTCTGTGTGAGACAGATTTGTTTATCAAGTCTTCGACTTTGGGTCATAGCAACTCTTAGTTGTGGGTGAGATCAGCTAAGGGAATCAAGTGCGTAGTATCCTGCTGGGATCAGAGACGAAAGGAACGCAACTGTACCTTGAATCATTGTGAGTTAATTAGGGTTCAACTACAGTCCAGTCCGAAGTTCATTGGTAGTAGGCTAGTGTATGTAGTGGCTTAATATAGTGTGATGTTCAAACTTGACTAGGTCCCGGGGTTTTTCTGCATTTGCGGTTTCCTCGTTAACAAAATTCTGGTGTCTGTGTTATTTCTTTTCTGCATTATATTTTGTTATATAATTGAAATATCACAGGTTGTGCGTTAGGATCTATCAATTAGATAATCCAACCTTTGGTTGTTGATTTAAATTGATTGACACTTGAACATTGGTCTTTGGTACCGTTCAAGTTGTTTCACATAATAATCAGGCTCGCAGATTTCTATCTGTTTGATTTGCTGATTACATTGTGAAACAGAGATATAAACTCTTGTATATACTTTTCTCTAGATTGAGTCTGACTGTCTAGTTGATTCTCTAGAAAGTATATTAGAGTAAGTCCTCTCATATTTCCATACGAATTGTTGGGTGTGGTTGTTGTACACCCGCATTTTCAATTGGTATCAGAGAAGGCAAATACATTAAAGACCTCATAAGTCTGTGTTTGTAGCAAACTGTGTTCTTAGGACCTAAGAAGTATCTCACGAGATAACGCATATTGATATGTCTTCCAAGGGTTCTGATTACACCAAAAATCTTGGTTTTGCCTCAAAGGATAACTCCTTAGTAGATTCTTCCTAATCCCAAAGGAAAAACAAGATTTATGAGATCGTGTCAGAATCGGAAATGGAACTCACCAGATCGTTAAAAAAATCTGCTGAAATCATTGATTTTCAAGTTTCTAAAATCAAGACTCTTGAAGAAAAGAATGATCAGCTTATTGATGAATTTGAGAAATCTCTTGAAAGGGAATGTGAACTCTACAGCTTCATTGAATCTCTCTCTAACAATATCGAAAAATTGGTTCAAGAAACTACTCTACAGCGTGAAAAGATTAGTATGCTTGAAGATACTGTTAAAGAAGATTCAATTAGAGAATAACATTTAATCAAGGCTCATTCATCAGAAATTAACAGTTATCGTGTTGTAAAAGAGAAACTTGTTGCATCTCTTCGATTTGCCCGAGAACAGTTGTTTTGGGGTAAAAACTGATTCTGTTGTTTTTGGTAAATTTGGGTGTGTTTATGAGAAACGAATTCAAACCCTAAACAAATGCACTGCACGAGAGTACTTTTAGATTCGAGAGATCAATCTGTAAGACTCTGGCCTAAACCAAGAAATGGCCGTTCCAGATTCAATTTGGTCACAAAGCGAAGGAGAAGGGTTGATTCGGGGAGGGAAGCGAAGAAGGTGTTTGAGATCAGAATGTTGAATTACGAAGGTGTGCCTGTTTTATGACTTGTATCAGAATATGGTTTATGGATACCTGTGTTGATAACACTTGTGTTGTGTTTGAAATAGTTTGAAATCCTATTTATACAAGTCATGTTCGAGAACACCCTTATCTCGTAGGAAGTGGAGGTGATTAAGCAGTGGAGGTGGGGTTGTGTAAAAAGTGGTGATCACCACGTTTCCATTACAAGGGAAAACTGGTCACACTTTTACCCACTACTCTCATTGTTATTAACCGTCCATTCTTTCCTGACACTTTCTCGTAATGGGCGCGTTGCACGCCGCACGCTGTAAACCGCCAGACCAATACCCCAGTGATCATCCCCCAGTTTGTGACATGTTTGATGTCTCAAGTAAATGGGTGAAGTCGTGAAACTCGCCGCTAAAAGCAGCACATAGTGCTTTTAGGTCAAATAATAAATTATTTGTGAAATTAATATTTATAAAACATCGCTTATGATCGATGTATATAAAGCATCGCTTTTAAACAAGCAGCTGAAAATAATCGATGTACAGGAAACATCGTTGTTTTAGAGCTCGTTCAAATTAGTCGCGAATTGAACGTCTTAAAAATTAGCATGACCGGCCACCTTTGGGCGATCGTTTGGTAACCCTATGGGTGAGCTACCACTTTGTCGATCGCTCCCCGTGGAGGAGGGGTTGACGATGATCACAGCGTTACCCTGTTGGCCTCCTAAAAATAAATCTAAACCATCCGACTAGGCTAGCGAAGTTGGATGGTTGAGATGATTTGCGGCAGTTGTGTACTGCCGTTGGATTATGCAAGCAGCGTGACCATCCTCTTTTGGGTGATCGTTCGAAGGCCATATGAGCAATCCATGGCTTGGCCGATTACTCCTCATGGAAGAGGGGTGGCCGGTGATCACAGTGTTACGCTGTTGTCTATCTAGAATCCGATCTAAGTTGTTCGACCAAACTGACGAAGATGGACGGACACGATCGATTTGCGGTAGTTGCATAACGTCGATGACTTAATTTTAGGGTTTTAAAAATCGCGCGATCACCCTTCTTTGGGAAAGCGATTCAACACGTTTCTGGTTTGTCGTGGGCAAGTTGATTGACCAAGAATGTAGTTGGGTCGCCGGTGAACACGCCAGTACCATTTTGATCATTCGAGGGAAGATCTAGGCCGGCCAACTAGGCTAGCCAAGTTGGGCGGTCGTGATGTTTTTGAGATCGTTTTTGCCGGTCTTAGCTTGTTTGATCTCATCTTTCAACAACGCGATCACCCATGTTAGGGTTAGCGTTCAAAGGTTTTGCTGGTGTACTAGATGAAATCCGATCGGTCGGGATGTTAGTGGGCCCGCTGGTGGTCATCATGATGATCGCCTAGTTCCGCTAGGAGTAGGCTAGGCCTGTTGAATTGAGTGACCAAATCATGTGGCTGTGATCGCTTTTTTAGACTGATATGGACAGTCTAGATTTTCCTTAAGGAATTAAACGTGTTCGATCGCGCTAACTTTTAATTAAAAAGTGTGTAAACACGCTGATCTCTTTATCAGAGAATGGTGTAGCCTACGTGAGTGTTTTCATGCAAGTCTCAATACTGACACTTCGGGAGATTCATGTTACTCCGCTGCGAGTGAACATTAATCGTCATGTCATGCCAATATTGAGAGTTCGTCTGGGAACATTGCATAGGAAAATACTAGGCAGGTTAATGCATTAGTGAATAGTGCAGTAGGTTAAAATTTACAGAATATCTGGGATTGTTGCTTCATCCACCATTCTGGATAAATTTCATAAATATGTTGAATTGCTCAATACATATGTAAGTAAAGAGGTCTGGACACTCATTACTTTTGGATGGATCAGTTTCTTTGCAGAAGGACGGCACATTAAATACATGGTTTTACGATTTTAGCCTTGAACTAAGAAACCACCATCAACATTAAGTCCCATGCTTAGCACGTAATAGTGACATTGTTGCGGGGTAAGCACTAGATGGTGACAGTCAGGAGATAAATGATCAAGTCAAAGTGAATAAACGTTACCAGGATAGTGGCAGCTGTCTCGAAACAGTAACTCAGGACGCCAGACCACGATTGTACCTCTCGGATATGTTGATTACGTTCCATCCACACTAGCGAGTATGTTCTGTTAGGATTTCGAGTCTAACAGTCTTCTCCCGGCTTTAACTAGGGTTTCAACAAGAAGCACGACTTGGTTGGCATTGAATCCTTGTCTATCGGATCAGTCCTATTTAGATTGTTCAGCGTCCGCCTCTTCTTAGGGTTTCTGCAGCGTATATACATATGCAGGTGAAATTAAACCATCCTTCTCAATTTGGAATAAGACTCCCTTGCTAAATCCCCCATCCTTTTCATCATGCCAGACAAAAGTGGGTCATCTTCTTCGTCTCGGTCAGATCTTTCTACCAAACGCAGTCGGCTTGTATCCATAGTATGACTTTAAACATCACCTGATTTTGAAGTGATAATTCTTCCTTTGCTTTTGACGACTAATAATCATCATTTTTTTTAGAGTGGACGAATCCCTGAGCCTCATGACAATTCCCATGTCCGGATCCTCTGAGTCAAGAAGATCATACCGGTACATTTTTCCCTGGTGAACATGTATTCATTTTCTATGGCCCGTAAGTAATAATAATATTTTTTTTGTAGAGGTACCCGGTTAGAACATGCGTAACAGTGGTTGACGATGATGATCTGACCACTCCTCTTCCTTTAAGTTCAAACACGCCTACTGGTGCAGACCTGGAAGACGCTGACTTGGGTGTCTTCTCTTACGAGTACCCCAATGCAGGTTTTCCATTTGATATTCACATGAAGTGTTTATCTTCTAGTTACCGGACTGTTGGTGAGTTCCTGGTACGGAAGGAGTTTATGCCCTTGTACATGAAAATATTGAAGAAGTACGGCCACATCGCTACCAGGAATGTAGTGCGACATTGTTCGTCGGCTTTGGTCACTACGGTGAACTGTCTTCTGCCCATGGTTACGGAGATGGAAAGTACATCCATCCATGATGTTGCTGAATCAACTGTTGAAAAGTGGGAGAACATGGTATCTACCTGTGAATCCATGGAGTTCAACGTGAGCTGGTTACGGCAGTGCATTGATATTATCAAAGTTGATCGAGCTGGTATCATCGCCAATGGTTTTCCTGCTGCGAAAGCTATCTTGGAAAAGGAAAAGGCCTTGGCTGCGGAATCTGAGAAGGTGGAACAGGCGATCTAAAATTTGAAGAGTAGGACTGAAAGGTATCAGGATAGGCTGAAACTAATGCTTTCAAGGAACTACAACTTATTGGATGGCCTTTTTTGAGCCATACTTATGTTTTATTATTTTTTGAATAAGTAGGCATGAGAACGTTTGATCGTTCTCCTTTTGTTTTAGGTCTTGAACATTGTTTTTTGAAAATGAATTACATTGGGATTTGGTAAACGAATGGAGTTTACATTAATAGGCTTTAACTAATGAAAAACTTGATAACTCAGATATGAGAAGAACGAAAAATGCCTTATTGCCGTGTCGTGAGGCAACGAGGGGAGGAATAATGGTCATGCGTAGTATGCTTTGAGCCACTTTCTATTGATGACTGCTTCCAATTTACCTCTATCCTCTTTGACGATCTTGTAGTAGCCACTGTTATAAGCCTCGGTGATCACGTAGGGACCTTCCCATTTTGGAGAAAACTTTGGTGAGGACATGTCTTGCTGAATGTGCTTAGCAGTGTTTAACACCAGATCTCTCATTTTAAAAACTCGTGGTTTCACAACTTTATCATACGCTCTGGAGATCCTATTTGTGTACGCTTGAGCGTGTTCTTCCGCTTTAACTCTCCTGGAGTCCATAGTATCTAACTCCGCAATTCTGGAACTCAATGCTTCGGCCTCATTCCATTGGAATCCGCTTGCTACTGTAATCCTAGCTGATGGGATTTTAATCTCTGCTAGGAGAATTGCGTCTGCGCCATAGACAAACGAATAAGGAGAAACGCCAGTAGAGCTCATAGGTGCCGCCCGATATGCCCACAGCGCCATTGGCAGTTGTTCGTGCCACATCCTGGGATTATCGTGCACTATTCGACTGAGGATTCGAATCAGAGTTTAGTTGGTGCTTTCGGTTTGCCCATTCCCTTGAGGGTAATAAGGAGTGGAGAAGACTTGCTTAATTCCGTATTCCTTGAGCAATTCTTGTACTTGCTTGTTAGCAAAGGGAGTGCCGTTATCAGTAATGATGTGTTTAGGAACACCAAACCGACAGATGATGTATTCCTTAATAAATGTTGTGATTGTCGTCCCAGTGGTTCCCCGAAGAGGAATAGCTTCAACCCATTTGGTAAAGTATTCCGTCGCGGTTATGATATACTCATGTTGTTTTGATGATGGTGGATTGATTTTCCAAACAATATCAAGTCCCCAGCTGTAGAAAGGCCATGTACTATTCACTGAATGAAGCGGGGTGCAAGGCACGTGGATGAGATTCCCATGGGTCTGACATACATGGCATTTCTGAACGAACGCTGCTGCGTCATCCTTCATAGTTGGCCAGTAATACTTTTCGTGTACTTGGAGGAACAACTTTTTCTTTCCTTGGTGTTCGCCTTCATGCGTCTCTCTTAACATAGTCGTGATTTCAGATTTTTCCAAACATCATAGCAGATTGCCTCCAAAACTCTTGCGGTACAGGATTCCTTCATGGAATATGAATCTTTTGGCCTTTTGCTTCGTCTTGGCCGCATCATTCTTGTTGGCAGGTAGCACACCATGACGAAGATAGTTGATATATGGTTCTCGCCAGTCCCCAGCATAGCCAACGTTAAAGACTTCTAATTGATGTGGTGGTGCTTGACAACTGGAGCAAGAACCTTGGAGTGATCGAGATTGGGTCTCCATATTTGGCCAGTAATAGCCAAGGCGCTGAAGACGTCGGTAAAGAGTCACCACTAGTGTTTGTCCATAGATCTCGCCGTGAATACGATTAAGTTGTATCTTTGCTTCTTCGTCTCCGAGACATCTTGACAGGGATCCATCTGGATTTCAATGGTATAACACTCCGTAGAGCATGAAGAAGTTTTGCAGGGTTTTGAGACTAACCTTTCCCTGGAAAAGCGAACTATTAAGCTCTTGAATAATCAGATTTCTCCAATCGCTAGTTTTAGCATCTTTGGACTGTAAAAGCCACGTTGACGCCACGGTCCGCCTCCCCACTGTCAATGTTTCTTCCAGACCTTCGAATTGCAGTTTTGAGGCTAATGTAGCTAAGCAATCGGCGTGTTTGTTGTTATTGCGGTCGATATGAGTTATAGTTGCATCAGCAAAGTAGTTCAATAGCTTTTGCGCCTCAGATCTATAGGGGGCCAGTGTTACCTCTTTGAGCGAGTATACTCCATTCATCTGGTTGACCAGTAGTTTAGAGTCGCCTCTTATTTATAGATGTGTGGCTCCTGCTTGTTTGGCTAGCAATAATCATATGAGGAAAGCTTCGTATTCTGCTGAAGTGTTGGTGCATTGAAAGTCTAGCTTGAAAGAATGTGAGAAGACTTTACCAGTTGGATACACTAGAACTACACTTGCTCCTCCGGTATTACTGCTAGGGGTAGAGGATCCGTCGAAATACAGTAGCCACGCTTCCTCTTTGACAAAAGAGATTTCTGGAAACTCTCCAGGAAGATCTTTATATAGTGCAGTAGTACCTTCTCCTGGGAAGGCTGCTAGTAGGTCTTCCACTGCTTGTCCTTTAATAGCACGCGGGGGAATGCATGTTATATCGAGCTCCGATATTTGGAGTAGCCATTTGGCTGGCCTTCCTATCAAGGCCGGTTTTAAGAGCAAGAACTTGACAGGATAAGCTTTAGCTATTAGCACTACTTTGTTTGACAACAAATAGTTTCTGAATTTCTGAATGGCGTGAATTAGCTATAGACACGCTTTTTATGCCTTAGGATACATGAGTTCGGCATCTCTTAAAGTACGACTGAAGTAGTATATAGGGTGTTCAATCCCTTCATCATCTTCCTGGGCAAGGAGGGCTCCAACAGCAGCATCGTTGGAAGCAATGTAGAGACACAACGGTCTCCCTTGTATGGGAGATTTCATAATGGCCGGTGACGACAATATTTGCTGAATCTTCTGAATGGCTTCTTGTTGCTGTGTGTCCCAAACAAAGCTTGCTCCTTTTTTTAGCAAGGGGGTGAACGAAGCGATAAGCTGAGCTAATCCAGGTATAAAATGCCGAATGTAGTTTACCTTGCCCATGAAGATCTGGAGTTCTTTCACTGTTTGCGGAGGAGGCATCATGAGGATGGCTTGAGTCTTGGCCGGATCTACCTTGATTCCTTCAGCAGTTACTTGAAATCCCAGAAATTTGCCAGATGAGACCCCAAAAGCACATTTCAAAGGGTTCATCTTCAGTTTGTATTCACGACACCTTTCGAACACTTGACGCAACACGTCTGTGTGGGCTGCTCGAGTTTTTGATTTGACTACTATGTCATCTACATAATCTTCAACTTGCTTGTGCATCATGTGATAGACGCATTTATGTGTCTATTTTCATCTCTATTGTATATATTATTAGTACCCATTTTTGTACTTATTATGGTGTTTTATGTCTTTGTAGGTATTTTTAGAGAAATAAGCTCTTGCGACGAAATTGGCTCGTAAAGTGGTGCTTTACACCCCAGGATAGAGTACTAAAGGCACCCCAGAAATGCACCGGAAGCACCCCAGAAATACACCGGAGGAACCCCGAAAAAATGTTGAAAACACCCCAGAAAAAGTGTTTAAGGCACCCACCAAAATTACTAAAGGCACCCTAAAAAAATGGATAAGGGCGCCCCCAAAGCAGCCGAGCTGTTAAAGGCACCCGCGTTTTGGATTCAGGGCACTTCACCTTCATCGTTTGAAAAATAATTTTGGCGGGAAAAAGTTTTCATTTTTCTGCAGAATTTTCTGTTGGATTTTTGAAGGAGTTTTAGTGAGATTCAATCATTGATTTTGATTGGGATGAACGTGATATGCCCAAACAATGGTGGTATGAGTGTTCTAATGCGTTCAGTTGCGCTGAATTTTCGTCGGGAAGAAAAATATTCAACCTCGGAATACAACGTGTTTGAACGTGCATGGATTGAGTTGTGATGGAGTTTGGTTGCTGCAGAAGTGTGGAGGAGTCAAACAAGGAAATTCTGGAGCGTGTATACGTCGAAAAGATGCGTAAGAACCTAAAACATAAAAGAAAATATTCATGAGTTAATGGTTGGATATCGAGAAGATTTTTGGGTTATTACGATATTATTCTTGATCCTGTGACTATAAAAAGGCTTTAGGAGACTCAAAGAAGGGATATAGAGTTTAGGGGGAGAATAGGGAGACGTTTAGAGTATAAAAAATCGAGAAAAAAAAGTTACAGGAAAAAACCATTTTTCTGCTGGTGAAGAAGGTACGAAGAACATAAGACCCTTAAAGACCGTCGTTCTTCAACAGTTCCAGCGACGGTATTCCTTTATCGTTTTCTGTAACAATTGATTTTGTAACAAATATAAGTGTTACAAAACCCGGTTTTATTCATTTTTCTCCCATTTCATCATTTGTGAACCATTTTTGAGCATTAATAAAGATGAATTTTGAGCATGATTCCATGATAATGATGAGCTAATTCTCGCGTAATCAAGGCACGGAGGAAGCTATTTATGCATGAATAATTGGTAACTATTTTATTTTCCTCTAATTTGTATTTTATAATTCACTCAATCACTACTTTGTAGAATTTTAATTGTTTGCATAATTTTTCCTAATTAGTTGTGATTCAATTAGATAGGTTATGCTTTGGTTAGATAATCTATGCTTAAGGGATACAATTAATGTTTGAGAATATGCTTGATAATTTGTGAATTAAGAAAAATATATTTTAAAAATAATTAGAGTTTTGGAATTTTTATCATCATTTATTCATGTGTAATAGTGGAATCTAGTGTCTTGGGTATTTTCACTCTAAAAAAAAAACAAATTTGGATTTAAATTTTCTCTACTTTTAGTTTAAATAAATCTAAATTCAATTGCTTTCACAAGTCTTACGAACTCATTCTTACCACTATCAAAATTACATCATCATGTCATGGAAAATCGCGGTCATGGCGCGTTGATAGGTAGCACCAGCATTTTTCAAACCAAAGGGCATCACAGTATAATAAAAGTTTCCAAGAAGGGTTCGAAAAGCTGTCTTTCTTACATCATGCTCATACATCTTTATCTGGTTGTAGCCACTGTATCCATCCATGAAGAAGAACATGCTATGTCCGCTGGTAGCGTCTACTAGCATGTCGATGTTGGGAAGGGCAAAATCGTATTTGGGGCAGTATTTGTTCAGGTCTCTGAAATCAACGCAGCACCTAATTTGACCGCTCTTCTTCTTTACGGGAACCACGTTGGATAACCAGGTAGGATGGTGGATGGGATTGATGAAACCTGCGGCTAGTAGCTTCTGAATCTCAATCTTGATTTGTTCCTCCACATCGTGTCTGAACTGTCTTGGAGATTGTTTGACTGGCTTGGATCCAGGTATTACATGTAGATGATGAGTGACCAGTTTTTCGTCTAGAATGGGCATTTCCTCATATGTCCATGCGAATATGTCTTGATACTCCTTAAGAAGATTCACAAGCTTTGGGCGTTCGTCTGCACATAGAGCCAAACTAATGGAAATAGGCCTTGGAAAGTCTTCATCCCCGATGTTGACGATTTCGAGTTCATCAGTTGTGGAGTCGGTGCCATCCTGCAACTACCATGGAGCATCTGGCACTTCTTATTGAAGTTTGTCGTTATTATTGCATTCCATTGGGCGGAGAGACTGGGCAACAGTCTCTCCTGTTAATTGCTAACAGCGGCGCCGGTATACATTTTTCCCTTTCTGGTCACGACTCGCCACAAAAGTCCGTTCCCTCTTGGTATGAGGACGAGCTTAGACTTTGCTTGATGAAGAAGGATTAGTGTGTCCTGTCAGCAGAGGCGCGCCGTGAGACTTGGTCTCTCTGTTCGGCGATGCAATCCGGTCTTCCTCCTCAATCGACGCCCATGTGGGGAGTGGAGTGCAGTAGACCTTGTTTGATGAATCTCGTGGATTTTCCTTTGGTTCGAACAATTCCACGCTATAAATTGGTGCATAAGGAGACAATGACGCAGGAATGCGAATAACTTCTTCATTCAGTACAGTTTTTAGGCATTAGTGATACGTTGAGGGGATGATCTTATTATCATGAAGCCATGGCCTTCCCAGTATCATGTGGTAGTCCGGTTCCCTCTCTATCACTTCGAATTTTACTTTCGATTGGACAGGTCCTAGTGATAGATTAAGATTAACGTACCCATACGTGCTGGTTTGGTTTCCTTCGAAATCTGTCATCATGGTAGGCTGCCGCACAACTTTGTTTGGTCGAACCTTGGGTGTCTTGAGAGTTTTAAGAGTAATAACATTCGAGGATGCTCCCGTATCGATGAGAGCCCTTTTGAATTCTGAATCCTTGATGCGCGCAGTAACATGTAGGGCTCTGTTATGACCCTCTTCTGCCATCATGTCGTCTTCAGTAAATGTAACATTGTTAACGGATATTTCTGATGTTTTTGAGGCTTTGGGATGCGAAGGAGCCAAACGCGTATCTAGAGCTATCTGGTTGATTGCAGCAAATGTCTCTATTCGTTGATCCTTCGAGAGGTGTAGAAGTTCGCATAAACTTTCTACTAAAGAAGTCGCTTCCTGGTCCACCGACTTCTGATTGGTAGTGAAACTGTTGATTTGAGGACGATCATCCGTCGAGAGATTTGGACGTTCCACCACTTCTGCTCCTAAAATTCTTGTCACATGTATCAGTCAGGTGAACAGGTTGTCAATTGCTCCCTTAAGCCGGTCCACATTTCTTGACAAAATTTCTTGTCTCCGCGCTAGTTCAGCCAGAGTTGGGACTTCTCCATCGATTGAATCAACAGAGACAAAGGGGGTAGTAAAATATGAAATTTTATTGTAACCAGAATCGCTCGAAGGAACATGAGGAACATTACCATTTGAGGGGTTCTGGCTGGGATCTGATGTAGTTGTATTACCTCTAAGACCAACCATCTTTGCGAAAGCTTGAAATTTCAACCGAGAGATTAATCTCCCACTATGGTCGCCAGTTGTTTTGGGGTAAAAACTGATTCTTCTATTTTTGGTAAATTTGGGTGTGTTGATGAGAGAAAAATTCAAACCCTAAACAAATGCACTGCAGGGGAGTACTTTTAGATTCGAGAGATCAATCTGTAAGACTCTGGCCTAAACCAAGAAATGGCCGTTCCAGATTCAATTCAGTTACAAAGTGAAGTAGAAGGGTTGATATTAGGGAGGGAAGCGAAGAAGGTGTTTGAGATCAGAATGTTGAATTATGAAGGTGTGGCTGTTTTATGACTTGTATCAGAATACGGTTTATGGATACCTGTGTTGATAACACTTGTGTTGTGTTTTAAATAGGTTGAAATCCTATTTATACAAGTCATGTTCGAGCACACCCTGATCTCATAGGAAGTGGAGGTGATTAAGCAGTGAAAAGGTGGGGTTGTGTAAAAAGTGGTGATCACCACGTTTCCATTACGAGGGAAAACTGGTCACACTTTCACCCACTACTCTCATTGCTGTTAACCGTCCATTCTTTCCTGACACTTTCTCGTAATGGGCGTGTTGCACGCCGCACGCTGTAAACCGCAAGACCAATACCCAGTGATCATCCCCCCAGTTTATGACATGTTTGATGTCTCGAGTAAATGGGTGAAGTCGTGAGACTCGCCGCTAAAAGCAGCACATAGTTCTTTTAGGTCAAATAATAAATTATTTGTGAAATCAATATTTATAAAACATCGCTTATGATCGATGTATATAAAACATCGCTTTTAAACAAGAAGCTGAAAATAATCGATGTACAGGAAACATCGTTGTTTTAGAGCTCGTTCAAATTAGTCGTGAATTGAATGTCTTAAAAAGTAGCATGATCGGCCACCTTTGGGTGATCGTTTGGAAACCCTATGGGTGAGCTACCACTTGGTCGATCGCTCCCTGTGGAGGAGGGGTGGCCGATGATCACAACGTTACCCTGTTAGCCTCCTAAAAATAAATCTAAACCATCCGACTAGGCTAGCAAAGTTGGATGGTTGAGATTAATTGCAGCAGTTGTGTACTGCCGTTGGATTATGCAAGCAGCGTGACCAGCCTCTTTTGGGTGATCGTTCGAAGGCCATATGAGCAAGCCATGGCTTGGCCGATTGCTCATCATGGAAGAGGGGTGGCCGGTGATCACATTGCCACGCTATTGTCCATCTAGAATCCAATCTAAGCTGTTTGACCAAACTGACGAAGATGGACAGAGATGACTCTTGCGGCAGTTGCATAATGCCGATGACTTAATTTTAGGGTTTTAAAAATCGCGCGATCACCCTTCTTTGGGCGAGCAATTCAAAACGTTTCTGGTTTGCCGTGGGCAAGTCGATTGACCAAAAATGTAGTTGGGTCGCCGGTGAACACGCCAGTACCCTTTTGATCATTCGAGAAAAGATCTAGGCCGTCCAACTAGGCTAGCCAAGTTGGGCGGTCGTGATGTTTTTGAGACCGTTTTTGCCGGTCTTAGCTCATTTGAGCTCATCTTTCAACAACGCGATCACACATGTTAGGGTTAGCGTTCAAAGGTGTTGCGGGTGTACTAGATGAAATCTGATCGGTCGGTATATTAGTGGGCCCGCTGGTGGTCATCATGATGATCGCCTAGTTCCGCTAGGAGTAGGCTAGGCCTGTTGAATTGTGTGGCCAAATCGTGTGACCGTGATCGATTTTTAAGACTGATATGGACAGTCTAGATTTTCCTTAAGGAATTAAACGCGTTCGATCACGCTAAATTTTAATTAAAAAGTGTGTAAACACGCTGATCTGTTTATCAGAGAGTGGTGTAGCCTACGTGAGTGTTTTCATGCAGGTCTCAATACTGACACTTCGGGACTTTCATACTACTCCGCTGTGAGTGAACATTAATCGTCATGTCATGCAAATATTGAGAGTTCGTCTGGGAACACTGCATAGGAAAATACTAGGCAGGTTAATGCATTAGTGAATAATGCAGTAGGTTAAAATTTACAGAATATCTGGGATTGTTGCTTCATGCACCATTCTGGATAAATTTCATAAATATGTTGAATTTCTCAATACATATGTAAGTAAAGAGGTCTGGACACTCATTACTTTTGGATGGCTCAGTTTCTTTGCAGAATGACGGCGCATTAAATACAGGGTTTTACGATTTTATCCTTGAACTAAGAAACCACCATCAACAACAGTGTAACACCTTGAAAAAGGAAAACTCTGCTTTGATGATTAAGTCATCTTCTGCACCTTCTTCTGATACTCACAATACTTTACCTGGCGTAAAGAAAAGTTTTTTCAAGGAATTACCTACTGTGAATCACTTGCAAAATTTGCATGTGCTGGAAGAATTTATGGGTCAAGGAAATCATGTCTCAAATCCATGATTATGTTCCTTTTGTGGGAAAAAGAATCACTATGCTCTTCATTGTTTTGCCAGAAAGAAAAAGATTTCTGATCTCCATAATTTACTTCTTTCTACTGTCAATGGAGTAACATCTACAATGAATTTCTTGCCTGCAGAAAACCAGAAATCTTATAAAAATGATCTCTCTTCAAGAAATCATCACAGGTTACATGTTCCCCATTATGGTATAAACTCTTGTGCCACTAATGAACACGTCCCCCGTGCTTATAAGAACAAGTCTGGTAAGTTTAGATCAAGAAGATGGAAATCCTTCAACTCCTCTCTTCTGGAACCAATTTCTAGAGGTCCTAGACTTAGTCCTCAGAAAAATCCTTCTGATGGATTTTTGAAAATGTTTATGACAAATTCCGCTGGAATAAGTTATAATCAATGGAAAGAAGGAAATACACAGTTGAAACGCTCAAAAAACTTGTACAACTCTTCTCCCATGATAAGTAGTGAGATCACTGCTCACTCCTTTATCTGACTTTAGGTAATCTCATCCTTGAATCTATCTTGAGAGGTGCAAGGATGATGATTTAGGAGGTCTAAAGATTAGTTGTATATCTTTTGTTAGGCATTTTTCTTGTTAATCAATCTGAGTATTGCAATCCTGCTATCATGACTCAGGCTCTAATTTAAAGTAATTATTGAGCTATGTTAACAAACATTGTGCTTCCTCTTATTGGATTTTTTCCGTCTTTCTCTTATGAACGGTCCATGTACGTCCATGTCCCTCTCCTGCGAGTTCATAGGGTTTCCTTAATGAGAAGGTCATTCTCTTTATTCAAAATACATATATATATATATATCCTATATTGTATTGATTCATCCCTATCAAAAAATTATATGGATAACTCTGCAAAATCTCAAGAGATTGTGCATCTTGATATGGAGGATGATAATCAAGGGTGTGATTCGATTCAAGAGCAGGTTCTGAAGAAGATGCTTGCAAGGAAGGAACACAACTCCTGGATTGGTGAATCTGTTAAGGATTTAACTCGTTTTCAGGACGATTCAAAGGTCGAGTTTGCAAATCTTCAACTGCAAATAAACCAACTCTTAGATGGCCAGGCCAGAATCCTTGAGAACCAAAATATTCTGATACGGAATCAGAAGAAGCTCATCATGGACTGTGTCAAAGCTAGACAACTTGCTCGGGTTGTTGATTGTAAAGTATGTTTTCTAAATCACGAACATGGTGTGTCTACGGTCAAGAGAATAAAGGAAATCAGTGATACCTTCGATGATGGATTCATTGAAAGGTATGAGGTTCTCAAAGAACTTTGATTTATTTTATCTAGGAAACTTCTTATGAGAGTTTATTTCTTGTGTTTTTAGAAGGATTACTAGGGTTTGGAATATCCATTATTGTGAGTACACATAGCTATTTCCAAAGTTTTAATCTTCAATGTTTTTAGATTTATTTATTTAAATTCTAAGTTATTTGTAAGATGATTTTTGCAGTATTAATCTTTATGATTTTATATATTACAAATTGTTATGGGATATGTTGTTTACGTCCGTGAACCTATGATTGTCCCATACTTGTTCAAAAGTTATCTCTATTATATGTCAGTATGAAAGTATTGATAAAAGATAGAATGAACTTTTGACAAACAAAAGTGAAGCCTTTTATATCATTATGCAAATATTGATGGAAGAAAGGATAAAACTTTTGTTTACAAGGATTAAGTCTATTATATGTCATTGTGCAAATAGTGATTAAAAATAGAATGAATCCTTGTTTATTCCACAGTATTGGTCTATCTCCGATCCACATTTTTGTGCATATACTGTGTTGCTCCGTAAGTTCTCTTATGTTGAGCATAGCCAATTGAATTGATCATTTTTGTGGCTAATTCAATTGTGATTTTTGGATACAAATTCATGTTCTCATATGATTTGATTATGTCCAAAGAAATCCTTCTTTTCTTGTAAAAGTAAGGTCGCCTTAGTTGTTCTTTCGGGAATGACATTATGGGGGAGATTTCTTTTTGAAATTGTGCTTTACTGCAAAATCTTTGTGGGGAGTGCGGCTGTGGAATATTATAGGGGTTATCTTGTATCTTTATAAACTCCTTGATGAATGCATTTAGCTTCGGCTTTGTGATTACATCTAAATAAGTTGGTATGTTATTCTCTTTTGGTCATGAAGTATCTCTAAGAAAATTTCATGAGGATCCCACTAGTTTTCGTACCTTTGCCAATTTATATTGAAAAAAAGGGGGGGAATTAATGTGTAGTTTCATACTACAAATACATATGGTTTATGGATCATTATGTAAGAGGGAGTGGTTTTTATGTCGAGATGAAGTATTGACTAAGGGGGAGTGATACATATCACCATAGTATTGTTGTCAAAGTTGTGATACAATTGAACTTTGATGTTGTGTAATAATACTATGACACTGTATAACAATGATTGAGAGCACTTGTTTTCTCATTGTTATCGCTACGAATCTTCAACAACTATGATGCTGAGTTGAACACGTTTAGAATCATGGAGTACTTGGAAGTGACGAAGATTTCGAGTCGTGTTGAAGATGCTAAGGAGATCAAGCATTTGGATGAGAAGCTACAAAGTTTTATTTATTTTGTAATCCATATGCATTGATAGTTTTTTCACTAAAATTGACAAAGGGGGATATTGTTATAGCACTGCTTGGTCGAACTCGCATGCGTTGCTATCTGAAGCATGTTTGTCAATGTTAGTGATCAAAACTATAAGTCTTGATTTCTAGCCTATTTATAGATGTCTGGGACTAGGACATAGATTGTGTAGTTGAGCTTTAGAATTCACGGCGTTTATCATTTGAAGACGAAGAACTACTAAAGGGAGCTTGTGGAACTTCATCAACAAAAGGTATGTGGAGACTGAAACTCATCTATCACTTGGAAAGTCTATTTCTACTCTATCTCCTATATTGAGACATAAGTCGTATTACGATATAGTTTTCTATTATACACATTTGAGATTTCGAGCTGAGTTTATCTCGCTCACATATTTCTCGAAATATATGTTGGCAAGCTTTCGCTTCGACCAAGTTCATCTTATATTCTTGATGAATGTAAAAATATGACCAAGTGAAAATTGTCGAGTAACATATTACATGGTTTGTGTGATACAATCATTTGGTGTAGACTTGGAATGTTTCGTTATGATTATTTCAATATCTTGAAAATTGCTTTGATGCTAATAGTGAGTGAAAACGTCTATTGTCATCCTCTAAGAAAGTTTCAATGATTGAAATAAAGAGTTTAGAATCAAGTAACCATGTTTGGATATAAACATAGTGTGTTCTCACATTTGTGTGTAAGTCCAAAACCGGGAACCTGAAGTATGCGTACCCATACGCGTACTGGCGGTTGTTGGATGTCTGTCAAGTATGCGTACCCGTATGCATACTGGCGAAAGTCTCACGTCCGTGAATTTCTGCTGGAGTTTGGAAGTGTGAATTGGTATGCGCACCCGTACGCGTACTGGTGTTACCAAACTCGGTCCGGCTACTTAAGTATGCGTACCCGTTTGCATACTTGAGTTGGTTACTTTCTAAAATCGGTTGTACATGAACTTAAACATTTATAAAATAAGGAATGCAATCTTTGCAAACCGTGGCTATAATGTTCATGAATTGATTCGAGTGAATCAAACTGATTTTGCTTCAATTGTGTTCTTGTATACTTCTATGAGAATATATCAATTGAATGGCTCTTTAACTAGTTTCATTTGAGTCATTTGAACTAGTTATAGTTAAGATGAATAAGGTTGATATGAAAGTAATCATATGGCTAACTTCGGTTAACTATTGTTGAGCCAACATGGTGTACACTTTTGGGCATGGTTACATAAACCTAAATGAGGGTACATTTCATTTGTGTGTAACAAGCTAAGTTCGATCTAACGGTTGAAAGATATTAGATTGGTATAATCAAGTTTTTCATCTAATGGTGAATATTGAATGCTTTATTACCAAGGTAACTTGGATTGCAAACCCTGATTTGAAAACTATATAAAGGAGAACTCTAGCAACTGGGAAACCTAATCCCCATACCTCATGTGTGTTACTAGTTGCATCAACTAGAGTCGATTCTCTTTTAACCTTAGGTTTCTATCGATACCATGTAGGTTAACGACTTCAAAGACTTCATTGGGATTGTGAAGACAGACCCAACTATTTTCTTTGTAGTTGCGTGTTCTGATCTTGCCCGATTCTATCGTTTGAGTCCTATCTTCTCTAAGATTTGCTCGAGATTTAATCTCCAATAGGCAAGATAAAAAGTAATCACAAACACCATCGTCTCATCGTTTGTGATTCCACAATATCTAGTTTCGCCATCATATGATTTAGATTATTGTGAGGTGATTGATAATACTAGGCTTTTCTTCGGGAATATAAGTCCGGTTTATCAATTGGTTCATGTTCACCTTGATTTATCAAAAGACGGAACAAAAACTCTTGGGTATTTCTGTTGGAGGCAGATTTATTCATTCTATAGACTTTTCTGTGTGAGACAGATTTGTTTATCAAGTCTTAGACTTTGGGTCGTAGCAACTTTTAGTTATGGGTGAGATCAGCTAAAGGAATCAAGTGCGTAGTATCCTGCTGGGATCAGAGACGTAAGGAACGCAACTGTACCTTGAATCAGTGTGAGATTTATTAGGGTTCAACTACAGTCCAGTCTTAAGTTCATTGGTAGTAGGCTAGTGTTTGTAGCGGCTTAATACAGTGTGGTTTTTAAACTGGACTAGGTCCCGGGGTTTTTCTGCATTTGCGGTTTCCCCGTTAACAAAATTATGGTGTCTGTGTTATTTCTTTTCCTTATTATATTTTGTTATATAATTGAAATATCACAGGTTGTGCGTTAGGATCAATCAATTAGATAATCAACCTTTGGTTGTTGATTTGAATTGATTGACACTTGAACATTGGTCTTTGGTACCGTTCAAGTTGTTTCACATAATAATCAGGCTCGCGGATTTCTACCTGTTTGATTTGATGATTACATTGTGAAACAGAGATATAGACTCTTGTAAATACTTTTCTCTAGATTGAGTCTGATTGTCTAGTTGATTCTCTAGAAAGTATATTAGAGTAATTCCTCTCAAATTGCCAAACGAATTGTTGGGTATGGTTGTTGTACCCCCGCATTTTCAACTATTACTATCGAGTTTGATCTTCGTCAACAGCAAAACAACACTTTTACAAGATCAAACCTTGTACTGAAAAAACCCCCCCCAGAAAGAACACTTATCATGCATTAGAAGATATATAACAGAAGACTAGACCTCTCATTCAGTTCCAACAGCAGCAGCAACTACAAGCATTAGGAAAAACTTTGTGAATTTTCACGAAGATGTTCTGAAAATTTCAAAGAATGCAATCCTCCAAAGTCTTCCTCAAAAGGTTTTCCCAATGCTCTTCAGATGATCATAACTGATCATCGTCATAGTCGCTGCCAAAGCCCTCTTCTTCATAGGAGAAGTCTCTGCCGCTATCACTGCTGGAAGAAGTAGCAGAACCATATTTTCCATCTTCATCATCCTCATCACCTTCTGATCCTTCATTTTCTGCTGCAATAGGATTGTCATCTACATCCATCCCTGGTATCTCCCCACCGTCTGAATCCACGTTCGGGGGTTCAGACATGGTACGAGCAAATATCCTGGGTTGAGCTTTCTCTGCCAAATAGAGTATATACATTTCTGCATCATCTCTCTCATGTCTTTTTCTCTCTCTAGCCTCTTTTTCTGGATCAGTAGATACCTCACTGCTGCTTCCATCCTCATCAAGTTCTACTGCTTCTTCACCCTCCTCATCACTTTCACTTTCTGTGGCACTTCTTGTCTTAATCCAATGATGTTCATGTCTCTCTAGCCTTTCTTGCCTTTCTCTCCTCTTCCTTGTACATCTTGCCTCATATTTTATGATCCAAAACTGGTACTCTTCTTCGTTCTCATTCCTTTGCCTATCAAATTCTTCCTGTCTCCTATCAATTTCTTCCTGCATCTTGTTTCTTGGAATTTCTTATTCTAAATAAGAAATCAATCTCTCGGCCTGTTCACTTTTTAATGCATGAGTTTTTTGTTTTGCATTTTATAATGTTGGTGATTGATTTTCAACAACATCTTGAACTGCAGGTTGGTTTGGTTCAACCATCTCTTAATCTTCTTCTCTCTGCAAATTTTCTTTCTTCTTTTGGTTTGATTAAGAGTAATTGCAAGTATGTCAGTTTCTCATCCTTTTGTAGAGTGGGTAGATTAACCATAAATGCCCATTTATGGTGCATGGTTAAACATCTAGTCCCTTGGCAGACCACGCCTCTTCAATCCCAGATGCAATTTTTCAAAATACATCATTATTACACCTCGATAATCCTTTCCAGACCCGTCTCATCTCTTAATTTCCCACAACGTTATCTTTAAGAGGAAAATGAGGCGGTTACCTAATTTGAAGGCCATAACTGTAGCATTATGGTTCACCAGGGTTCACATGTTTGGCTCATGTATCATATACCATATCTCAAGTCCCTGACCAATAATTAAAATCAAAAAATGGTCAAACAAAATAGGTCAATAAGCAAAATAAAATCAGCACACTTGTGTATATTTATTTAATTTTAATTAGTTAAAAGATGGGACATATCTTGAACTGCAGCATGGTTTGATTCAGGCATCATGCCATATCTCAATACCCTGGTCCCTGACCAACAACTAAAATCAACTAATGTCAAACAAAATAGGTCAAACAAAATAAAATCAGCACACTTGTGTATAGATGGGCCATATCTTGAGTTGCAGCATGGTTTGGCTCAGGGCTCAGGCATCATGCATATCTCAATATTATGAGTGTCAAATATTGCATAATTCCATATCTTTTTATTGGCATTTATCTCATCTTTTGTGCTTTAATTCTCCATTTTATCCCAAATTATGTATTTTCATTGTTTTCAAGAATAATTACTTTTACTAATTAATTTTGTGTTTTTAGGTACTCAATAAAGCTTGGATGAATTGAGAAGCCAAAAGAGCAGGAAATTGGTGGCCAGAGGCGTAAAGGATGTGAGGAGTGTAGAAGAAATATCGCGCAAAAAGCAGATGCAATCCGCTTGCACTCATTCCACAAGCTGCTTGCTAGAACACACTAGCATTGGGCCTGGAAGAAGTGAAAGAACCATAACTCATATCTGTTCCCGAGACATCAGATTTGAGATAAGTGCTCAACAGCCAATAACTCCTCCTTCAGTACATCAACATTTGATGCATCTGCCCAACACCGTAGCACGCCCTTTATCCTTTCCCCTTCGACCAGAAACACCCCAAATTCATTTCTCTTCTCTTCCATCTACAGAACCATCACCTTCATCTCCCGATTAATCACCTCCGCCACCACCTCTCTGAGCACAACCACCATAATTAACATAAACTATACCTCTAATCTCTATCTCTTTCAACCATATCTTCTCTCTTATCAAAAGAACAACAACCCTAGAAGCTAGGATTGAAAGAGATAAGATTAGGGTTATCTTCAAAAGTAGGCTTGCAGAGATGAATTGAAGATGTAAACTGTCAGAAAAACACATTCTGGTGAGTGGGTCCCTCTTAATTATCAAATTGAAGTCGAATTGAGTGAAAATTGTGTATAAATAGAGAGGAGATTGTGATGTAAAACTCATGCCCAGATTAGACGGTGCACCAAGCTGTAGTTTATGTTTGTTTTCAGTATTTTCATCATGTTCTAATTTAATAACTAGGGTTCAGATGAAGCCCTTAATCTATTGCTAGTTTGATTCAAATTTCTGATATTGTTCTTGTTGTGCTTAAAATGATATAGGAATGGTTTAATCACTGTATCACAGTATATTGCTTTCACCTTTTGCTTGCTATGCAACATAGGTAGATAGAATAACCCTATATTGTGTTTCAACTCATGCTTAAGAGACCAAGTTAATCTGTGATGAGTTGTGTTGTAAGAAAATAGTTTATGCTAGGGATTAGTTACCTTAGTTGATATTAGGCCATCCATCTTAGGAAAGGTTTAATTATCTAAGTAAT
Organism: Papaver atlanticum; assembly: GCA_023531105.1. Taxonomy (NCBI): domain Eukaryota; kingdom Viridiplantae; phylum Streptophyta; class Magnoliopsida; order Ranunculales; family Papaveraceae; genus Papaver; species Papaver atlanticum. The sequence continues at coordinate 1,691,005 of JAJJMB010003267.1, read as the reverse complement.
CAAATTGGTCTGTGATTAGTTGTAGTGTAAGAAGACAGCTAATACTAGGGATTAGTTAGTGACCTTAGTTGACATTAAACCCTCCATTAGTGACCTTAGTTGACATTAAACCCTCCATTAGTTAGTGACCTTAGTTGACATTAAACGACAGACTTGCATCTTGACCGGTGTCCATTACAGGAGACAAGAACATTATTAAGACTGAATTGACTTAGTGTAGGTTAATAGGCGGATTCGACTGCCCTAGTACCTTTTATTTGCATTGTTTTATTTTTTATTTTGTGTTACATAAACATCATCTAGTCATGTCGACAAACCTCCTTTTGACACCCTGTGTTTGAATTAGCAATAATAGAACATAGAAGTTTAGCTTCGCATCATAACAACTCCCTGTGGGATCGACCTGTATTTGCCATATCTATGTTATAGATACTGTGCGTTTGCAGTTAATTGTAGGTACCTTTCTAGACCTACCACAATACCCTGGTCCCTGGCCAACAACTCAATTGAGCCATATAAATTTACTAACACTATGTCCGGAACAACGCCTGAGACATAACTCATTATCATTTCATCTAATTCCATTGATTTGAGCTGCAGAAAACTTCAGCAACAACAATGAATGAATTAATCAATTCTTCTGTGAAACTTCGATTGAAGGATAGATTTAAGTTTAATCGATCTCTCATAGAAGTATTGACACTGATTCATAATCTTGGAAATGCAAATCTGGGTTATCTTCATCCAAGGTATTTCTCATTCATTCATTTGGGAATTTCTTGGAGATTCAGCTGCAGAAAACTTCATCAACAACAATGAATCAATCGATTCTTCTATGAAATCTCAATTGCATGCTTTATGCCTCCACCAAGTGGTTTTATATGTCAGTTGACAGTTGATCTTAGATTCAGACATAGTATTTGGTTGTAGGATGTCAGCATTGGTGAATAAAGCTTGAATTCTGTTTTGAGAATCAGCATTTCAGGAATCATTGTGATTTGTATTCATTATCAGATTGTAGAAATTAAATTAAGTGTGCATAAGCCTCCACCAAGTAGGGTTTGTGTCAATTATGTGCAAGTCGAATATGACGCAACCAACACAAGCCAATTTTTGTTAGTCATGTATTGACAGAAGATATAAACATCAAACATATATAGATGTTCGTAATTCGTCCCTTCGCCAGATTGTAGATTAAGACTAGGTGTGTATATGCCTCTCCATCAAGTGAATTAGACTGGATACAGAATCAAAGATGCAATTTCAAACATGCTGCAATTTCAAACATGCGGGGAAACTATTAAGAAACACTAAAGGACTTGTTTCAGTATGCATTTGTTTTCATTACATTTTAGTCTTGTACATTTTCCAGTTCTTTGCATTGTAGTTTTAGTTTCTAGATTACAACCTGCATCTCCAACATTATCGACACACAATCATCGGAAAATATAAATAAACTAACTTCATCATATTGCATTTCATAAAGTTACAACCTTTCTGTTCATTCAGTGCTGATCAACATTTAGCAGCAACACTATCATTTTATATCCAGTTACAAAAAAAAAATCCAAGTACCAAAAAGAAAAAGAAAAAAGAAAAATAAACACAACTTTCCCCTGTATCATCTCCTGCATTTTCAGTCTCCATTTCCACAACCAAAAAAAAAAAAACATGATTCAGTGACTTACCATTTTCCCTTCGATAAGGCTTACTCGTTATACCCATCACTCTGATGATGATTCCGATTTCTCAGAACACTCTTCCTCCTCATCAGACCCCTTTTCCTCCTCATCTTCATCTGACTCATCCGCTTCGGAATTGGTCTTTTGGGCCAAAATCTCATCTTCGCGAAAATCCTCAAGTGTATGTTCTAGGTCAGATGCAGCTTCGTCTTCTGCAATTGCCATTTCCAGTGAATCTGGAGTGGGTGTATCACTGACATGCCCAACAACAACAACTGGCTCTTCATCTTCGGTAGCACTTGCATCACTATTGTGCGACCCATATTCTTTTGTCTTTGCCGCCTTGATCTCCGCCATTTCCGCGAACCTCATCCTTTTCTCCTGCACTGCATATTACCTTTCTTTCTCTTCTTCATATTTGAAGGGATCAAGAAGATGCTTCTTTGGAAAAATATCTACCGGTTTCTCTTGTACTTTATTTTCCACAACATGCATTTTTCCCCAGAGAGGATCGAGTTCAATTGCACTCAACAAGTCACTTACTCTCTTTTGTACTTTCTAGAGATCATCCTTGGTCATCTGCCCAGTCATCTGCATAGTGGCGGATAACCTTTCTTTTCTTTCCCTCTCTTCCCACTCTTTCAGTTGTTGCTCTTCAGTCATGGGGGATTTACCCTTTCGTTTGCGTCGATCATCATCACCAGCCATTTTGATTGATTTGATTTAGAAAAAAAATCAGAGAACAATTATCTCTCTCTACAAATTTTCTCTCTGGAATTATTTTCTCTCTGACCCTTTGGTTTCCCCTTTTAATCCCCTTATAAAGTAGTCTAACCTAAAAGACACAACAGTTCGTAACAGGAATAAACTCTAAATTCTTGCAGGGTAATGCCTATTCCCTAGAGAAAGCTTTAATCAGTAATTTTGGTCTGAATTCAGACGGTTTTGTGGTTGAAAACTTGAATGGGCAATTTGTAACGGTACCCCTGATATGAAGAGTAATAAACACCTATAAAAGGTAATTTGGTCATTTTCACCGTCTCCCCAAAATTTGCTGCCAACGAGGGTAATTTGGTCATTTTCTCCACCGCCGGAGAATTTGCTTTCCCTGAGGTCATTTTCACCGCCGCCGATTTTTTTTTGCTTTCGTCAGTAAATTTGCTTCCACCGTTACCGGAAAATTTGCTTTCACCGTCGCCGGAACCATCCAATCTGACGTCTCAAACCTGAGTTCCATAATCTTGCAACTTGAGTTCCATAATAGGTTGCAGAATCCACCTAGGATCCATCCAATCTGATATTTGACTTCTCAAACCTCACATGGATGAGAACATTGGGTCTGTATATGGTAATCTTGCAAGCTGAGTTCCATA
>JAJJMB010003267.1:1466993-1687940 GCA_023531105.1 Papaver atlanticum | reverse complement strand
GTCTGTATATGGTAATCTTGCAAGCTGAGTTCCATAATAGGTTGCAGGATCATCCAATCTGATATTTGACATCTCAAACCTCACCTGGACGAGAACATTGGGTATGTATATGGTAATCTTGCAAGCTGAGTTCCATAATAGGTTACAGAATCCACTTAGGATCCATCCAATCTGATATTTGACTTCTAAAACCTCACACGGACGAGAATATTGGTTCTGTATATGGTAATCTTGCAAGCCGAGTTCCATAATAAGTTGTAAAATACACTCAAGATCATTTCAATCTGATATTTGACATCTCAAACCTCACTTGGACGAGAACATTGAGTTTGTATATGGTAATCTTGCAAGCTTAGTTCAATAATAGGTTACAGAATCCACTTAGGATCAATCCAATCTGATATTTGACATCTCAAACCTCACCTGGACGAGAACATTGGGTCGGTATATGGTAATCTTGCAAGCTGAGTTCCACATTAGGTTGCAGGATCATCCAATCTGATATTTGACATCTCAAACCTCACATGGACGAGAACATTGGGTTTGTATATGGTAATCTTGCAAGCTGAGTTCTATAATAGGTTGCAGAATCCACTCAGGATCCATCCAATCTGATATTTGACATCTCAAACCTTACCTGGACGAGAACATTGGGTTTGTATATGGTAATCTTGCAAGATAAGTTCCATAATAGGTTGCAGAATCCACTCAGGATCCATCCAATCTGATATTTTACATCAAAAACCTCACCTGGACGAGAACATTGGGTCTGTATATGGTAATCTTGCAACCTGAGTTCCATAATAGGTTGCAGAATCCACTATGGATCCATTCAATCTGATATTTGACATCTCAAACCTCACCTGGACGAGAACATTGGGTCTGTATATGGTAATCTTGCAAGCTGAGTTCCATAATAGGTTGCAGAATCCACTCAGGATCCATCCAATCTGATATTTGACATCTCAAACCTCACCTGAACGAGAACATTGGGACTGTATATGGTAATCTTGCAACCTGAGTATGCCTTGTTTTGTTTCCGATTATGTGTTTGACCACAAATTTGACCAACTTGACCACAAATTTGACCAACTTTACCTCGATCCGGACGCCTTGGACCTAGATATTTTGAGAGAAAAAGCAAATCTCTCCTCAATTATTGTACTCTTCTCCTTGGTCTAAAAGTTTTGTCTCTCAAATGTCGATTCCCTCTCAGTTTCCCAATCTAATAACTCTTATTGATATCCATTCCCTCACAAATTTGAAACCCTATCTGATTTCCATCTCAAATTTCATTTCCCTCATCTGACTCAATAATTTCAACTATCCTCCTGTTTTATTAAAAGAGTGAGACGAAGAACTCAGACCTTTTTCCCATCTTCACTCAACTCTAAAGAGTGAGACGAAGAACTCTGATACCTTTTGACTCGTATCTTTCACTGTATCTCATTCAATCTCAAGGTGTTTTCTTTGTGCCTTTTAGCTACGAATAGATTTATCAAAATTGTTTATTTTTCTCCTTTAGGGTTTCAATTTGTTTAATAGATCTGTATGAAGATCACTGGTATGTTTTAGATTTGTACTTTTCCCTTTAAAATTAGGTTTTTCCTGGTTGTAATCTCAATAGATTTTAACAAGATATTTTCGATTTTGTTGTTGTTGTTGTTGTTGTTTACTGCTTAACATCTATGCTGTTTACTGCTTAGCATCCATGTGTAATGTCTTTCAATAGATTTCTGCTTTATATTTAAGGTTTACTGATTTTTAGTGGTTTGCACTATCTTACAATAATTTGTTCTAATCTATATTCTTTATATGCTGATGTTTACTGCTTTATATTCTTTTTTCTCTTGGATGTTGTAATCTCTTTCTATAGATTACAACCCAAATAAGGTTTATTCAACTGTAATCTCATTAATCAAATTGCTGCTATAGATTTATGGTTGTTTGGTTGTAATATGTTTCCATCTTGTTCTGTATGCGGTTTGTTGTTATGTTTCCTATATGGACAGTATTGGTCCTGCAAATCTGTTTAAGCGTTTGAATAAATTCATTATTAGACAAAATCAACTTTGTCAAAATGAATTATTCCATCCCTTAGAGAACCGTGCAGGATTAGTATACACCTACATCGATATGAGTTGTATCCTTCATCTAGGATTCTAGCCATTCCCATGAACACGATGCTGCTGCAGGTTTCCTTTTTAATCGCAGGTTTGTTTTGTCACCTATTATGATCTATTCAATAATGAAGTTTCTATAAATGATTTGATACCAAGTTGTTGAACATGAATTGCAGGATTGGCATATAACCACAAAAGCACTGGAAATTCATTTTTATGCCTAAAGATACAACACCCAACACAGAGTTTTCGGAGACAAAACATATATATTACTTGTCAAGTTTTTTGAAGACTCTGTGCATGTGGGTTGTATCTTTTGGCACAAATCATGATCCCCTTATAGAGATGGATGCAGCAAACTACACAAGTAACCTCATTAATTCCAGTTGGAGAGTGAATATGAGGCTGCTACAGGTTTCCTTATGGTTTGTTTTTTTACCTATTATGATCTCTTCAAGTATGTTTTTAACATGACTCCCGACAAAAGATGCAACTTACAACCATACAGTTTTCGGAGTGGAGATGTATTAGTTGTTAGGTTTGCTATAAATGAAGGAGATCAATGCAGCAAACCTGGCAACTGACTCATCTCCACTCTAATTTCATTGGTGGGTAAACTCGTATAGTAATTAGTTTATCTTGGTTGTAGGATAGGTATACAACAACAAAAGAACAAGATATTCATTTTTATGCAGAATAAACAACTCACCACAGATAGTTTTCGTAGAGAAAACATATTACTGTATGTCTTAATTTTCCGTAAACTCTGTGTAGGTGTGTTGTTTATTTTGTCACAAATCAAGATCACCTTATTGAGATCAATTCCGCAAACCTGACAAGTAACCTCTTTAATTCCACTTGGTGAGTAAACTCTTAACACATTAGAGTTTCTTGCATTACTTATCATTATTATGGTCTCTTTCCCTTGATGAAAATTGGTTGATTCTTATTACCCTTCCCTTTGTTTTGCCAGGATTCATTGATGCGACCTGAAGCTGTGTAAGTGTGGAAAAAATTCATAGGTAACAAGTGCATATCTTGTAATGTATTTTTTCCCACCACTTACGTAGCCTTGCAGGACCAGTGTACACCAAGATAAGAGATGTGGTAGTTTTGAGGTACCTAGAGATGTGCTTGCATATCCGTTATATGAGACACTGTTGATGCGAAGGTGCAGGTTTCCTTTTCTATCTCAGGTTTGTTTACTTACCTATTATGATCTCTTCAAATATATGTTTTAGATGACTCCTGCCAACAGGTGCAACTTACCACCATAGATTTTTCAGAGTGGATACGTATTAGTCGTTAGGTTTGCTATAAATGAAGGAGATCGATGCAGCTAACCTGACAACTAATAAGTTTTCCTCTCTAATTCCATTGGTGACTAAACTCTTATGATAATTAGTTTCCCTTGTCATTATTTTATCCTGACTGAAATACTCACTTACTACCATTCTATTTTTGTTTACTGAGGACTCATTGACCGGAAGACTTGAAGTTGGAGATGTGTTAGTGTCGTAGTACCATCTGAAGTGAAGAACAAGATAAGAGATTGTTGTCTGTTCCTGCAAGGTTATTCAAGAGATGGAATAAATGAAGTTGCTTCAAATGATTTTATTCTGAGCTCTTAAACAGGTCTTGTAGGATAGGTATACAACAACGAAAGAACAAGATATTCATTTTTATGCCAGAACAAATAGCTCACCACAAAGAGTTTTCACAGAGAAAAATATTACTGTATATCTTAATTTTCCGTAAACCCGGTGTAGGTGTGTTGTTTATGTTGGCACAAATCAAGCTCACCTTATTGAGATCGATGCCGCAAACCTGACAAGTAACCTCTTTAATTCCAGTTGGTGAGTAAACTCTTAACACATTAGAGTTTCTTGTATTACTTATCATTATTATTGTCTCTTTCACTTGATGAAAATTTGGTTGCAGGTTAGGTATACAACAACAAAAGATCAAGATGTTCATTTTTATGGCAGAAGAAACAACTCACCACATCGAGTATTTGTAGAGACATATAACTTGTTAATTTTCCGAATACTCGATGCATATGCGTTGTTTCTCTTGGCACAAATAATACTTACCTTACGGAGATTGATGGTACAGCAAGCCTGACAAGCAACCTACTTAATTCCAGTTGGTGAGTAAACTCTTAACACACTAAAGTTATGTGCATTACTTATCATTATTACGGTCTCCTCTAAATGAAAATTTGGTTGATTCATACTACCATTCCCTTTGCTTTTTGAGGATTCATTGATGCAAACACCTGAAGCTGGACAAATGATGAACAAGTGAGACCGTGTTGGCCTTGCAAAGCTGTACAAGCAAGGGATGAACTTGTAACCAAGATCAAGATTCTTGAATTAAGTTTATCCCTGCCCTTGTATTGCGTTGCAGGACATTGATAGAGAAATATAATTAGAACTGTTGATCTGCAAGAATACCTTGACATGTGGACAAGTTAGAAGATATGAGAAAGTGTTGTTCCAGGTAAACTCTTACTACAACTTTTCAGACTTTTTTATATGAACCGTGTATGTGAATTGCCAGTTACAATTTTGCCAAATAAATATAAACTTTTGATACTTCAGTTGTCAAAGTTCAAATTATTATGACTGAATGGTATTTAACAATGAAAATATATGAAATCCAGAATGACAATGCACATGTAACTGAATGATTCTTTGTCTCTCCTGCGAACATTGTTCCTAATTTGATTGTCACTAATTTTATTGTTTGCAGAAGTATCACATCCAGAATGATCATGTAAAACGAAATGCCCAAATTACTGAATGAATCTTTCTCTCCTATGAGAACTGTTTCTAATTTTGGTTTCTGTTTCATTTATTGTTTTGTCAGGATACTGGAATTGATGGCAAGAGTTGGTTAAGGCTACTATGATGTCAATGGACGACTTCTTTTGGCGGATGAACAACTTTTTGTAGCCAAGGTATATATAATGCAGAACAACACTTGCTTATATTTAGAAACTGCTGAAAAACACAACCCTTCTCATTTGATTATAACCATATATGGAACCATGTATTTTTTTTAGGCTTAAGTAGTTCTTTCAATGTAAAGATGATACTCGTATATACTTACGTATGTGAATGATTGAGGAGTAAGTATTCCAGAATAATTGAATGAATGAATTCCTTATGCTGCTAGAATGAGAATGTATGTATTGTGGAATGAGATTGAATTCCAGAATAATTGAATGAATGAATTCCTTGTGCTGCTAGAATGAGAATGTATGTACTGTGGAATGAGATTGAATTATGGGTTTCAGATTCAGTATTGCAGGTTCAAAAATGAATTGCAATGCATTTTCAGAAAGTAATTGTATTGATGCTTGAGAAATAGATTACATTGCAGGGTCCAATTATGGGAGCTTATTTATAAGAGTAAAAAACGTTTTTTTGTTTTTTTTAAAACTATATTTTTTTATCAACGTCGAATCAACGTTATACAATATGTTAGTAATTAGCACACCTGGCAAAGTCATTACTGTTACGATTAATGTTCACTCGCAGCAGAGTAGCACGAATCTCCTGAAGTGTCAATATTGAAATCTGCATGAAAACACTCGCGTAGGCTACACCACTCTCTGGTAAAGAGATCAGCGTGTTTACACACTTTTTAATTACAAGTTAGCGCGATCGAACGCGTTTAAATTCCTCAAGGAAAATCTAGACTGTCCATATCAGTCTTAAAAAACGATCACGGCCACACGATTTGGCCACACAATTCAACAGGCCTAGCCTACTTCTAGCGGAACTAGGCGATCATCATGATGACCACCGGCGGGCCCACTAACATCCCGACCAATCAGATTCCATCTAGTACACCCGCAACGCCATTAAACGCTAAACCTAACATGGGTGATCGTGTTGTTGAAAGATGAGCTCAAACGAGCTAAAACTGGAAAAAACGATATCAAAAACATCACGACCGCCCAACTTAGCTAGCCTAGTTGGACGGCTTAGATATTCCCTCGAATGATCAAAAGGGTACTAGCGTGTTCACCGGCGACCCAACTACATTCTTGGTCAATCGACTTGCCCACGGCAAACCAGAAACGCGTTGAATCGCTTGCCCAAAGAAGGATGATCGCGCGATTTTTAAAAACCCTAAATTGAATAAACGGCGTTATGCAACTGCCGCAAATCAATCGTGTCCATCCATCTTCGCCATCTTGGTCAAACATCTTAGATCGGATTCTAGATGGACAACAACGTGGCACTGTGATCACCGGCCACCCCTCTTCCATGAGGAGCGATCGGCCAAGCCACGGCTTGCTCATGTGGCCTCCGAACGATCACCCAAAAGAGGCTGGCCGCGCTATTTACATAATCCAACGGCAGTACACAACTGCCGAAAATCATCTCGTTCATCCAACTTCGCTAGCCTAGTCGGATGGTTTAGATTTATTTTCAGGAGGCCAACAGGGTAACGCTGTGATCATCGGCCACCCCTCCTCCACAGGGAGAGATCGACCAAGTGGTAGCTCACCCATAGGGTTCTCAAACGATCGCCCAAAGGTGGCCGGTCACGCTACTTTTTTAGGACGTTCAACTCGCGACTAATTTGAACGAGCTCTAAAATAACGATGTTTCCTGCAAATCGATTATTTTCAGCTGCTTGTGTAAAAGCGATGCTTTATATACATCATTATAAGCTATGTTTTATAAATATTGATTTTACAAATAATTTTATTATTTGACCTAAAAGCACCATGTGCTGCTTTTAGCGGCGAGTCCCATGACTTGACCCATTTACTCGAGACATCAAACATGTCACAAACTGGGGGATGCTCACTGGGGTATTGGTCTGGAGGTTTACATCGTGCGGCGTGCAACGCGCCCATTACGAGAACGTGTTAGGAAAGAACGGACGGTTAACAGCAATGAGAGTAGTGGGTGAAAGTGTGACAATTTTTCCCTCGTAATGGAAACGTGGTGATCACCACTTTTTACACAACCCCACTTCTCCACTGCTTAATCACCTCAACTTCCTAAGAGATCAGGGGGTGCTCGAACATGACTTGTATAAATAGGATTTCAACCTATTTCGACAGGGACAAGTGTGATCAACACAAGTATCCAGAGAACACCAAGAACTGATAGCTTACGTTCTGCATTCTGATACAAGTCATAAAACAACCACACCTTCATAATTCAACATTCTGATCTCAAACACCTTATTCCCTTCCCTCCCTAAGATCAACCCGTCTCCTTCACTTTGTGACCGAATAGAATATGGAATGGCCATTTCTTGGTTTAGACCAGAGTCTTACATATTAATCTCTCGAATCTAAAAGTACTTATGTGCAGTATGTTTGTTTAGGGTTTGAATTCGTTTCTCATCAATACACCCAAATTTACCAAAAACAGCAGAATCAGTTTTTACCCCAAAACAAGGGTCAAAATTGTGAAACCCTTTTTTAAATGCGCCGTCATCCTGCAAAGGAACAGAAGCCATTTGAAAGTGATGAGTGCATAAACCTCTTCGCTCACAGATGTATTGAGCAATTCAATATATTTATATATATATATATATATATAATTCACTCAGAATGGCTCATAGCAACAATCCCAAATATTTTAAGAATTTTATTTTCCAACAGCATTATTCACTAATGCATTGCCCGCCTAGTATTTTTCTATGCTATGTTCCCCAGATGAACTCTCAATATTGGCATGACATGACGATTAATGTTCACTCGCAGCGGAGTAGCATGAATCTCCCGAAGTGTCAGTATTGAGACCTGCATGAAAAAACACTCACGTAGGCTACACCACTCTCTCACAAAGAGATTTGCGTGTCGACACACTTTTAATTAAAATTTAGCTCAATCGACGCGTTTAAATTCCTTAAGGAAAATCTAGACTGTCCATGTCAGTCTTAAAAAATGATCACGGCCACACGATTTTGCAACGCAATTCAACAAGTCTAGACTACTCCTAGCAGAACTAGGCGATCATCATGATGACCACCGACGGGCTCACTAACATCCCAGCCGGTCAGAATCCATTTAGTTCAACCGCAACACCCTCAAACGTTAGCCAGAACATGGGTGATCGCGCTGTTGAAAAATGAGCTCAAACGGGCTAAGACCGGAAAAAACGGTCTCAAAAAACATCACGACCGCCTAACTTAGCTAGCCTAGTTGGACGGTTAAGATTTTCCTTCGAATAATTAAAGAAGTTCTAACGTGTTCACTGGCGAACCAACTCTATCTATGGTTTATCGACCTACCCGCGGAGAGTCAAGAGGGAACCAAGACGTTTTCCCCAAAGTAATGTGAACGCGCTGTTTTGGAAGCCCTAGTTTGTGTTGCGGCAACGTACTGCTGTCGAAAATTGATCACGGTAGTCCATCTTCGCCGGCCAAATTGAATGGCTTAGATCCAATTTCAGGCGGCCCAGAAGGCATCGGCATGATCACCGGCAGCCTGCCTTTGAACCTAACCGATCGGCCTGTTCAAACTAATGTCCAGTGCCGTGAATCGATTTCCAAAAAGAGGGTTGGCCGCATGGCTCCTAAACCCTAAATTACATCAACGGCAATATGCAACTTCCACAAACCATCTAATCCATCCAACTTCGTTAGCCTAGTCGGATGGTGTAGATTTGGTTTCAGGAGGCCAACAGGGTAGCATTGTGATCACCGGCCACCCCTCCTCCACGGGGAGCAATCGACCAAGTGGTAGCTCACCTTTAGGGTTCTAAAACGATCGCCCAAAGGTGGCCGGTCATGCTACCTTCTTTAAGACATTCAATTCGCGACTAATTTGAACGAGCTCTAAAACAACGATGTTTCCTGCAAATCAATTATTTCCAGCTGCTTGTTTAAAAGCGATGCTTTATATACATCGATTATAAGCGATGTTTTATTGATTTCACAAATAATTTGACCTAAAAGCACTATGTGCTGCTTTTAGCGGCGAGTCGCACGACTTGACCCATTCACTCGAGACATCAAACATGTCACAAACTGGGGGATGCTAACTGGGGTATTGGTCTGGAGGTTTATAGCGTGCGGCGTGCAACGCGTCCATTACAAGAAAGTGTCAGGAAAGGACGGAATGTTAACAGCAATGAGAGTAGTGGGTGAAAGTGTGACCAGTTTTCCCTCGTAATGGAAACGTGGTGATCACCACTTTTTACACAACCCCACTTCTCCACGGCTTAATCATCTCCACTTCCTACGATATCAAGGGGTGCTCGAACATGACTTGTATAAATAGGATTTCAACCTATTTCGACAGGGACAAGTGTGATCAACACAAGTATCCAGAGAACACCAAGAACTTATATCTTACGTTCTACAAGCCAGTTCCACATTCTGATACAAGTACAAGTCATAAAACAGCCACACCCTTCATAATTCAACATTCTGATCTCAAACACCTTCTTCGCTTCCCTCCCTAAGATCAACCCTTCTCCTTCACTTTGTGACCGAATTGAATCTGGAACGACCATTTTTTGGTTTAGGCCAGAGTCTTACAGATTGATCTCTCGAATATAAAGGTACTCCTGTGTAGTACGTTTGTTTAGGGTTTGAATTCGTTTCTCATCAACACACCCAAATTTACCAAAAACAGCAGAATCAGTTTTTACCCCAAAACAACTGGCGACCACAGTGGGCGATTAATCTCTCGGTTGCAAGATCAATTTTAAATTTCATTTCAATTTTCTCAAATTCAAGACGGTAGATCTTAGGTCTGGGTCAGTTACCAACCCTGATGCTACGGGCGCTGATAACACTCCTGGTGCCAATATCCCTGTCGTTAACACCAATGTACCGCCTGCTAGAACAGTCAACACATCGCATGGTGCTACATCCTCTAGCACCAACACCGGTAACGCTGTAAGCATCCCCTCTGGCGCGACGCCTCCTATTACCAGAGCCATAGCCACTGCTACTCCTAATATTTCTTCGAGGATGACACCTCAAATCGTCGCCAGGGCTGCCACCATTTCTTCATCGGGACGAGAGACTGGACCAGCCAACCCCCTATCACCATTGTTGATTTGATGGAAAGACAAGAAGTTCTCGCTAAGGCTCAGACGAATATGGCTACAACTCAGAAAGAGGTACTCACTTTCCTCAAGACGCTAATGGAGCGACTACCACAAGAGCTGTGTCAACCCGTGGAGCCAACAAGGAGTACTTTTAACACTCATGGCGCGAGCGCTTCAACAGGGCGTGCCTTCATAGATGAGGAAGTTCGTGTTGCTACTGAACGCTCACGAGAAAGGAATAAGCCGTCCAACTTCATCACACGTGAGGATCTGGAGCGTCTCCTCCAAAATTGAGGCAAAGAAAGCCCGGTAGACATGCACCAGCACCAACCTCCGTATCCTCCTGATGTGCAAAGAGTTCCTCTCCCGAGAGGATACTCCTCTCCTCAGTTTTCCCTCTATGATGGTACTAGTAACGCTCGCGAACACATTTCTCGTTTTTTGGAATCCTTGGGAGAACACGAATACAATAATGTCCTCCGCCTGAAAGAATTTTCAAAGTCGCTTACCGGAAGAGCGTATACCTGGTACAACAACATCGCACCAAACAGCATATCTAACTGGTGTGAGATGGTCACCACTTTCTACAAGAAGTATTTCTTTGTGTTTGAGCAAATCACTTTATCAGATTTTGGAAGGATGTTTCAGCGAAACAATGAACATCCAAATGATTATGTCAAGAGATTCAGGATTCAAGTGCTAGATTGTCATGATCCAAATGTAACTGAGCATCAATTGGTGGAGCTGGGCATTAATGGCATGGTACCCGTATATCGCTCTTTACTGGAGAACCTGCGTTTCCAAACATTTTCTGAACTTCATGAAGCTGCCAAGCGTTCGGCCATAACAGCATCGGCATTGCTGGAGAGGACCAGACCCGCCATAAATGAAGATGCACGTGAGACTCGAGGAAGCAAACGTCTCATCAACAAACAATACAATGCTGGACCCTCTATAAGTGTAGTGGGTGAAGGAGGAAAGAGAAAAGCTCCAGCGGCGGAACAACAACCCAAACGTGTGGCACGAGCGCATCAAGCATTTCCACCACGGAAGGCCGCGACTAAGGCGCCTACGCAACAACAAGAAACTGGAGATGCTGCTCCAAACTTCCCATTCCCAATAGAGGAAGTAATTGAGCTCCTGGAAGGATGGATTCAGGATGATGCCATCAAACTACCTCGTATCAGACACCCACCAACTGAGGAAGAGATGGCAAATCCCAAATATTGTCGTTACCACAGGTTCGTCAATCATCCCACCAATGAATGCAACAAGTTGAAGCGCATTTTTAAGGAAAAAATAGATGCGGGAGAACTTCAACTAGGCACTGAGGGAGTTCACAGAGACCCTCTCCCAGTCAGAAGCTGCACACTTTCTTGGGACTCTGCTCACAAGACCGTGCAATCTATGATGGAGCGTGTATGTGAAATTCTTTATTTCTCCGAGGCACAGCTTCAACATATATTTGCACTCTCAATCGCATTGTGTCAGGCAAGCGGCTGTTTTCAGTTGGAGAAGCTACTCCTAAGCCCCAATCTCTCTTAGGAGGAGCTGTTGGAAAATACAACTGGGGACTGCTGACCACTGCCCACCTGAAGGGTGTCGAGTTTGACATCACGCTGATTAACGCAACCTCTGACTTCAACGTTATCACCATCAAGACTCTGAAAGCCGCAAAGATTCGAAAACAGGAAGCCGTTCACTGTCCAACCATGATCAAAAACTCGGAATGGGAGTCTAGAAACGCTTATGGGTACATCAATCTCGAAATCAAGGTGGGAGATGCTCTAACGCACGCCAAATTTCATATTTTCAAAGAATGCCCAAATTATGATATGGTTCTGGGGCGCTCGTGGATGCATGGCAACAAAGCAAAGCTGGGAGTATGTCCTTTACCAGTGTCTATACCCGAGAGGATTTCAAACAAGCCATCCAACCCTTAGGATTATTTGATGCCGTATCAACAGCTTACCAATGTGACCCAATTGCATGGAGAGAGACCGGCGATGTACATTCGTAGATTCCGAACCCAAGTAAGTCTTATTGAACAACCCTTTCTGCAATCAGTCACTCCTCCTTCCGTCAAGGGCCGGGGACTTGACCTGATCGTCAACCCAGACGTTACTAGGAGATGTGAATGGGGTGCTGGGCCTTTCAAATATTTTATTAAAAATTTAGAAGCCGTCACAGTCAAAGATGAAGAATCTAAGAATCAAGTAATGGTGCAACGCCCAAATCCATTTCAAGTTGGAGATAAAGTAGTAAGGGTTGCTGCCCAACCTGCTCCGCCAAATTCCCCAGAAGATGAGCTGTACCTAGTAGTAGAAATTATCTTAGGAGGCTACTGCAAACTTATCATTGCTGACAAGCTAGAAGGCGTAGTAATACACGCCAGGTGGCTTAAACCTTTCAATACCTAAGACGACACGTCGCCTTTTTCTTTAGCATTTCTTTTAGCATTTCCCCTTTTCATGCAATATTTGTAATTCCTCCAAAATGACTGCACTGCTTGCATTCATAATTAGGATTTCGTTTTATCAGTTAATCGAAACATCATTTCCTCACAAAACCATTACCCATCAGTTCAAAACAAAAAAAAATCAAACCATGAAAGAAACACCTTACATCTTTCAGTAAATACCTAAGAGGGGAATATGTAAAAGAAAAAGAAAGAACAAGATATTCAAGGAAAATCATCAAGCAGCAACAGATTCTTCTAGGAAGGCACCGTATCCCGAAGAGCAGTCTGCTTCAACATTGAGACAGTTTCTCAATCACCACCTCTTTTGACCGACGTGATCCCTAGAGGAAGTTCTATCCACTTCAATATGCAATTTTTTGATTTTGAAAATCATTTCACGGACCGGGAAGCAACGAATCTGAAGGTGGCGCACGTACCCAGTGACACTCCCAGTTTGCAATTGTTTCTTCAGAAATCATGTTGCACTTGTCGTCAATTGAAGATAAGGCCTCTCTCATCCGTTTAGCCAACAATATGTGGCTTATTGGGTCTCTAGATTCGTGGCAAAGCTCTCATGCTTCTACATACCTAGCCGACACGCCACAAATCTTCAAGAAGCGTGTAATCTGCAAGAGGAATATCAAACAGAAGGTTGGTCGAGCGATAATTGTTATTTTTTCTCTACTCTAAATTGCTGTTACTAGCGTTACATGTGTGGAAATATTATTGTGGAAGAGGCGCCTCTTCCCATGAGAAGAAAACACAGGCTTGCTAGCCATTACTATTTGTGTGCTGTCTTCCTATCCTCCATGTCGCCTCAATAGAATGGGAAGAGATCAGATTGCAAAATCGTGTTTTAGGAATGAATATCATGAATACAGGCTACCGAAGAGCGCTACATCTAAAGTTTCAAGATATTGCGAGATCTTTCTAAGAATCTGGATTTCTTAGTCGGGAGATTTCATTCATTCATCCAACTGGAAACATAAAATCATGAAAGCAGCATGAATGAAGGATTATTATTTGATGAAGCCCTGGCTCCAGCCGCATGAAACAAAAGACTACTAAACATCAAAGAAGTATCATCAACGCCAGGGTCAATGGTGCCTTCACTGGAACCCTCTCCAAAAGACGTTTCAACATCCTCTCCAGAAGCCCCTTCAACATCCTCTTCGGAAGCTGCACCAACATTCACTTCGGAGCCCGCTTCAACATCTTCTCCAGATGCCACTCCTCCTATACACTCTTCGGAAGTTTCCCCGGCATCCTTTTCAGAAACTGCTTCAACAGCCTTTTGAGGGTATTCCGGTTCGTCCATGTCAGAGTCGAGGATTATGACGCCGTCATGAATAGGGCGTTCGTGTTTATCCAGGGGTTCACGTTCGCCCAAGAGCTGCTCATGCTCCACCCTACGTCGCTTTAGCCAGGCAACAAACCTTTCAGTCCTAGCACTTGTTGGCTGAGATGCTTCATCGCGCCTCCATTTTTCCTTCATGCCAACCGAAGCCAGGAAAACTTGGACACGCTCTCAGATGATGCTCAAATGTACAAGGGACTTGGAATGTAGTTTGAGATACCAACCAACCGTCTGCCTGATCTACCTGGGGCCAACCGATATCATGCTAGGGGAACGCTCATCTGGACGCCTCGTGCCATGTTCCAAGGAAAAGCCGACTCACCTCTCCTGGTAACATATGTCTACTTTGCCTCATAAGTTTTATCTTTATTTGTCACCATCTAGTGCTTACCACGCAATAATGTCACCCCGCAATAATGTCATTGTTACGTACAAAGGAGGGGACTTAATGTTGATGGTGGTTTTCGGTTCAGGGTCAAAATTGTGAAACCCTATTTTTAATGCGATGTCATCCTGCAAAGGAACAGAAGCCATTTGAAAGTGATGAGTGCATAAACCTCTTCGCTCATAGATGTATTGAGCAGTTCAATATATTTGTATATATATATATATATATAATTCACTCAGAATGGTGCATAGCAACAATCCCAAATATTCTATGAATTTTATTTTCCACCAGCATTATTCACTAATGCATTGCCCGCATAGTATTTTTCTATGCTATGTTCCCCACCTGAACTCTCAATATTAGCATGACATGACGATTAATGTTCACTCGCAGCGGAGTAGCATGAATCTCCCGAAGTGTCAGTATTGAGACCTGCATGAAAAAACACTCACGTAGGCTACACCACTCTCTGAAAAATAGATCGACGTGTCGACATACTTTAAATTAAAAGTTAGCTCAATCGACGCGTTAAAATTCCTTAAGGAAAATCTAGATTGTCCATGTCAGTCTTAAAAAATGATCACGGCCACACGATTTGGCCACGCAATTCAACAAGTCTAGACTACACTTAGCGGAACTAGGCGATCATCATGATGACCACCGGCGGGCTCACTAACATCCCATCCGGTCGGAATCCATTTAGTTCAACCGCAACACCCTCAAACGTAGCCAGAACATGGGTGATCGCGCTGTTGAAAAATGAGCTCAAACGAGCTAAGACCGGAAAAAGCGGTCTCAAAAAACATCACGACCGCCCAACTTAGCTAGCATAGTTGGACGGCTTAGATCTTCCTTCGAATAATTGAAGAAGTGCTAACGTGTTCACCGGCGACCCAACTCTATGTATGGTCGATCGACCTACACGCGGCGAGTCAAGAGGGCCCCAAGCCGTTTGCCCCAAAGTAGGGTGACCGCACTGTTTTGGAAGCCCTGGTTTGTGTTGTGGCAACGTACTGCTGTCGCAAATTGATCACTGTCGTCCATCTTTGCCGGCCAAATTGAATGGCTTATATCCAATTTCAGGCAGCCTAAGAAGGCATCATCATGATCACCGGCATCCTGCCTTAGCACCTAACCGATCAGCCTGTTCAAACTAATGTCCAGTGCCGTGAATCGATTGCCCAAAATAGGGTTGGATGAACGGCTCCTAAACCCTAAATTACATCAACGACAATATGCAACTGCCGCAAATCATCTCATCCATCCAACTTCGCTAGCCTAGTCGGATGGTGTAAATTTGTTTTCAGGAGGCCAACAGGGTAGCATTGTGATCACCGGCCACCCCTCCTCCACGGGGAGCGATCGACCAAGTGGTAGCTTACCCATAGGGTTCTCAAACGATCACCCAAAGGTTGCCGGTCATGCTACCTTTTTTAAGACGTTCAATTCGCGACTAATTTGAACGAGCTCTAAAACAACGATGTTTCCTGCATATCGATTATTTCCAGCTGCTTGTTTTAAAGCGATGCTTTATATACATCGATTATAAGCGATGTTTTATTGATTTCACAAATAAATTGACCTAAAAGCACTATGTGCTGCTTTTAGCGGTGAGTCGCACGACTTGACCCATTCACTCGAGACATCAAACATGTCACAAACTGGGGGATGCTCACTGGGGTATTGGTCTGGCGGTTTACAGCGTGCAGCGTGCAACGCGCCCATTACGAGAAAGTGTCAGGAAAGGACGGACGGTTAACAGCAATAAGAGTAGTGGGTGAAAGTGTGACCAGTTTTCCCTCGTAATGGAAACGTGGTGATCACCAATTTTTACACAACCCCACTTCTCCACTGCTTAATTACCTCCACTTCCTATAAGATCAAGGGGTGCTCGAACATGACTTGTATAAATAGGATTTCAACCTATTTTACCAAGGACAGGTGTTATCAACACAAGTATCCAGAAAACACCAAGAACTGATAGCTTACGTTCTGCAAGCCGGTTCCACATTCTGATACAAGTCATAAAACAACCACACCTTCATAATTTAACATTCTGATCTCAAACACCTTCTTCGCTTCCTTCCCTAAGATCAACCCTTCTCCTTCACTTTGTGACCGAATTTAATCTGGAACGGCCATTTTTTGGTTTAGGCCAGAGTCTTTCAGATTGATATCTCGAATCTAAAAGTACTCCTGTGCAATATGTTTATTTAGGGTTTGAATTCGTTTCTCATCAACACACCCAAATTTACCAAAACTAGCAGAATCAGGTTTTACCCCAAAACACACCCAAACGATTACGTTATGAGGTTCAGGGTCCAAGCCTTGGATTGTAATGATCCGAATGTTACCGAACAACAAATTGTAGACATGTGCATCAACGGGATGATTCCTATTTACAGAGCATTACTGGAGAATTTTCACTTTCAAACATTCTCTGAACTTCATGAAGCAGCCAAACGGTCGGCCACCACAGCACCCGCTTTATTGGAGAGAACTAAGCCTGTCAAAGCTGAAGAACCTCGTGATACCAGGAGAAACAGATGGCTCGTTAATAAGCAGTATAATATTGGACCCTCTGTGAATCAACGAGAGAGGAAAAAGGAAATCCACGACATCGGATGCACAACAACCTAAACGTGGAGCACAACCACCACCAGCTCAACCGGCACGGGCGCCACGACGTGCTAATCAGGACCAAGATGCACCATCATTGAATCCACGTCAACAATTACGACAGGCAAGAGAAGCTCAGACGCCTTAAAACTTCCCTATACCCATGGAAAATGTATTGGAATTAGTGGAAGTATGGATTCAGGATAGAGCAATCAAGTTACCTCATGTCAGGCGTCCACCTATTGAGGAGGAGATGGAAGATCCTAAGTAATGCCACTTTCATAAATTTGTCAACCATCCAACAAGTGAGTGTAATGTCCTGAAAGTATCTTTAAGGAAAAGGTAGAGTCTGGAGAACTGAACCTGGGGACTGAAGAAGTCCATAAAAATCCTTTACCAGTCAGAGTATTCACTTTATCTGAGGAGACGGTCAATGAAGCAGTCCAGTCTTTAATGAATCACTTATGTGAATTCCTTTACCTATCGAAAGCACATAGGAAGGACATCTTTAACGCTCTCAACCATGTTGTGTCACGAAAATGCCTGCTTCTACCAGAAACGCATTCTCAGCCACCGGCCATAGACAAAGAATTATATGATTGGGGACTGCTAACCTCGGTCAATCTCAAAGGAAACAAGTTTGGAAGAGCTTTGATTGATGCTGGTACCCGTGTCAATATCATTCCTATCAAGACACTCAGAGCTGCATGGATTACCCGTCAGGAAGCTACGTTTACCCCTGCAATAGTAAGAGACCCTGAAAGGAGAAATCAGAAATTCTTATAGTCACATTACTCTTAAGATGAGGATGGAAACTGCTTGGACGGAGGCTCAATTTCACATCATCAAAGAAGATCCAGAATATGACCTGATCCTTGGGAGGGAATGGTTACACACTGAAAAGATAATCGCTGTCAAAACACCATCTCATTCCCCTGACGAAGAAATACGTAGTCCTGAGGCTTTGATCGATAATCCATCTGCAGATCGCTTGAAAGAATTCCTGAATTTAATAGCGATGAAGGAATTCCTGAATTTGATGACGATGAAACAGGAAAACGGAGAGGATGCAACATCCTATGTCAAGAGATTCCATGCTCAGGCAAGTCTCGTTCCACCCGAATCTCTTTCATTGAGTTATCTGTATGCCTTAATAGCAGGACTCAACGATGCTAGTAAGAGCATCACTGCTAGTGCGAGGCGTTATGACTGGGTAATTTCTGAAAAAGCGGGGGTCTAACAACCACACCCAATAGTTGGGTCTGGCTTCAGAATCCCAATGAAGTATTTAAGTCGTTAACCTATAATGGTTTTAGAAAACCTACGTTAAAGGATAATCGACTCTAGTCGCAACTAGTATCACACAAGAGGTGTGGGGATTAGGTTTCCCAGTTGCTAGAGTTCTCCCTTATATAGTCTTAAAATCAGGGTTTGCAATCAATGTTACCTTCGTAACAAAGCATTCAATATTCACCGTTAGATGAAACTGATTTAAGATTCAAGCTAATATCTTTTAACCGTTAGATCGAACTTAGCTTGTTACACACAAATGAAATTTACTTTCATTTAGATATGGGTAACCGTACCTAAACTTGTATATTGAGTTAGCTCAATAACAGTTAACCGAAGTTAGCCATATGAACACTTTAATATCAACCTTGTTCATCTTAATCACAACTAGTTCAAATGACTCAAATGAAACTAGTTATAGAGTTGTTCAATTGTTTATATTCTCATAGAAGTATACAAGAACAATTGAAGCAAAATCGGTTTTGATTCACTCGAATCAATTCATGAACATTATAGCCACAGTTTGCAAAGATTGCATTCCTTATTATATAAATGCATTTGTTCATGAGTATGTAAACATACTTAACCGATTTTAGAACTTAACCCACTCAAGTATGCAAACAGGTACGCATACCTAAGTTCCCGGACTTGGTCTTGTTCGCCAGTATGCAAACGGGTACACATACTGTCGTTCATGACCGAATTCAGTTAAAATTAGTATGCATACAGGGACGCATACTATAGTTCCCGGACTTCAACTGTTGAATCAGTACGCATATGGGTATGCATACTAAATTCCCGGACTTGGAATACATTTGCAACAGTTAGCATACAAGTACGCATACTGTGCTATATCCAATCAATGGTTAATTATTCTAAACTCCCATTTTAATAATTGAAACATTCTTAGAAGACGAGAATAGCTGTCTCACACAAACATTAGCTTCAAAGTAATTTTCAAGTGATCAAATGATCAATACGAAACATTCCGAGTCTACATCAAATGACTGTCTCATACAAATCATGTAAGATGTTACCAGGCGATTTTCACATAATCATCTTTTGACTTTCGTCGAGAATAAAAGATGAACTTTGTTAAAGCGAAAGCTTACAAGCGAGTTAAACTCAACTCGAAATATCAAATGTGTATAAAGTAAAGTTTATCTATATTATAAGAAAACGTTGCCTCTGTCTCGGGACAGATCCGCCGTTCAAGAGGGGTGGGACAAATCTGAACGTCCATTCCTTACTCTCCTGATTTAACTAGGTTTTCCCTGTCGAAAAAAAGAAAAAAAATATTACTGTATTATGTTTCCGTCACCTTTTCCCTTATTCAGAATTCTTTCTTCTCAAACCTCATCCAAATCCTTTTCTCGATTCTCTCTTGGAATTACCGAGCCTAATGTTCCAGGATTATTGATGGGTGAATGAACTTTCTCGGAGGAATTCCATTAAAGCCAAGCTATTGGCTTGGGATGATAGTGCTGAGGTTTTAGGTAACCCCCTTTGTTTCCGTTATGATAGTGCTGATTATGCAATTTAAAAAGTATTAAAATTTCTTCAAGTTTAATGTTCCACGATGCATTCTTGGACCATGCCACGCTCAGCAGGCGCCAATGGAAAAAATTGTAGCATAACCCTAAAAACTGATAGTAGACTATCTTATCGAGTAAAGGTGTTGCCGCTTCTATAATGTAATGTTTTAGCAAATCTATGGATTACTGATGGAATTCCTAGAACCAGTTTTGAAATTCGTCTGTATCAGTTAAAATTGTTCCATTGTTTAGTTTTTATCAATTTAGGTATTTCTGTCCTCTCCGTTGAATAATTTTTCGTCGGGAGGATGCACACATCTTCTTTTAAACTGTAATTACGCATCTTAGGATTTTGCATTGTGTGGCATCAATTCACAGATTCCCGTGAGTTCCAGCGCTTTTGGTTGCATAAGTATGTCATTAATAGTGGTTTTGAGGTTATGTTGCATAAGTATGTCATTAATAAGTTTAGATTGTCATATTTGCCCAAGTTTTACCATGCTATATTTTTATTTTTTTTGTGATCAATAAATTTACCATGCTATCTTTTTGCTTCATTCTTCAATAATAGTGGTTTTGCATGATTTTCTTAACGATTTATATTTTTTGATTTCTTTGCGTATCTTATCTAGAGTACAAGGTGACAGCGAAGCTTACTTGCAACCTAAATGGAGGTTGGTGAGGTTATGTTGCAGTCCCCTAACACTCATGGGTTGCCTACAATTGGTAGGGATATACTGTTCATATGGTACGATTAGGGAACTGTTGCTTCACATTTTAATATTTTTTAAGTTGCATTATAGTTTGCTGTGAATTGAAAGTGTAGCCAGATTGTGATGTTGTCTCGCTTTAATGTTTTTTGAAATTATGAAGTAGCTACAGGTCATAAGCGACTGCATTCATCCCCTAACTCGAGTCTCACTGAATTTGTAACGAAGCTAATTCAAATGAACAAACCAAAGAGATAAAATGAAGCGTGGAACACAACCATGCGAATAAAGAAGCTTCGCGCAAAGAGGCTATCAACAATAGAGGAAAAAAATAAGAAACTCAAGGTAAGTTTTTTAACTTAAACTGTTTAACATCTATGAAATAATAGTTTTGATGTTACTTTTTTTTGAAAGAATACGGGTTTAAATAGATTAATTATTATTTTTTGCCTTCTTGGGAATAAGAAAGTCATTCCTAAGGGATCTCATGTCGTGTCTATTGGTGCCACATTGGTGTACTTGCATTGTACTTTATAATCAAGCATATACAAGCTGTGAACTCTTTCTCTCTTTTTCTACTTCGCGTGGAGTTTCAATATTACAGAACTTAATCGAGGAAATCGTCTTTGCTAAGGAAGCTTTATATCTTTGTTATTCTGAGTACATACTATGAATATAATTGGTACTCAAATAGTTTGGTTTTGTCTTTTTAGTTATGGTGCCGACGATATATCTATGAGAACATCAAAATTTATAGGCTCAAATTCAGATTACAACAATATATCTGACCACGGTAAATTTTAGCTGGTAGAACAGATTGTAATGTGTTTTATATAATCAATTGGAATTTTTAGGGGCTTCCTATGGTTCTTCTGGTGGTTCCAATATTAACTGGAGCTCTACGCGTTCAGGCTCAGTGAGAGAAATCATTCAATTTGTGAACTGCACAGAGGAAATTCCATTTGCTTGACCTCTACCTCAATTTCCAGCAACCAAAAACCGTAAACACCACCAAAAAAAATCAGATGAGTGAGAGACCGGATGATGAACATATTCTGAACCTAATGTATTTCCTGACCGTCACACTTACATTCCATGCTTACTCCACCTCTATAATCAAAGGAGATGGCTACCTCTTCTGTCATTAATCTTCAAGGGTTTCAGATGAAGCAATACCAGTTAAAATATGACTTCTGTGTATCCAGCGATTGAAGCTCAAAGAGTGTCGGACGTGAAACTAGGGATCACAGTAAAAAATTCTCTTACAAAAAAAGAGACCCAACTGTGAATTTTAAACTTGGGTTTGCCAAGAAACAAAGGTTGCTTTGTAAGACATTATATGAAGGGGTATGAAGTGTTCGTGGAAGGAACTTATTTTCGCACCAGTAAGGCACAAGTGTTGTATGGATTTCTGATTTGTCAAAGATTATACATCTATCATAGCGGAAGGTACTCACTGATATTCTTAACTTACTTGCCTGATTGTTGTAACTATCATGTTGCTAACAGAAATCTATCAATGAAGTTGTTAAAGACTTGGAATTTTAATGCCAGGGATATGGGATACGGAAGTCACTTAGAAGTGTTCAACTCAACATCATAGTTGTTGAAGATTCGTAGCCATAACAATATATAAAAACAAGATGTTTTCGTATTGTTATACAGTGTCATAGTATTATTACACAACATCAAAGTTCAATTGTATCACAACTTTGACAATAATACTATGGTGATATGTATCGCTCCCCCTTAGTCAATACTTCATCTTACAATGAACCCCCCCCCCCCCCCCCCCACCACCACCACCACCACCACCACCACCACCCACCCCATACACACCCCACACCCCCTTACATAATGATTCGTAAACCATGTTTATTTATAGTGTGGACTACACAATAATTCTCCCCCTTTTTGTCAATATAAATTGGCAAAGGTACGAAAACTAGCGGCATTATAATGAAATTCTCATAGAGATACTTCATGACTAAAAGAGAACATATTTCGATGATTTCACATAGTCAAAACTTAGTGTATTCATCAAGGAGTTTATAAAGATACAAGATAACTCTTACAATATTCCACAGCTGCACTCCCCACAAAGATTTGGCAACTAAGCACAAGTTCAATTAAGAACTCTCCCCTATAAAATGTCATTCCCGAAAGAACAACAAGAGCGACCTTACTTTTACAAGAAAAGAAGGATTTCTTTGGACATTAACAAATCACATGAAACATGAATTTGTATCCAGTAAACTCAATTAAATTAACCACAAAGGAACCTCAATGATTAATTTAATCGGAAATGCTCAACATAAGAAAACTTACGGAGTCGTACAGTACTTTCACATAAAAGTGGATCAGGGAAAGATCAATACTGCGGAATATTCAAAGATTCATTCTATTTTTCATCAATATTTGCATAATGATCCCATAGATTTAATCTTTGACATCAAAAGTTCATTCTATTTTCCATCAATATTTGCATAATGACATAATAGACTTAACTTTTGACATATATGGGACAATCATAGTTCACGGACGTAAACACACATATCCCATAACATTATTTGCAATATATAAAACCAATAAAGATTAATACTGCAAAATCATCTTCCAAATAAACTTTAGAATTTAAGTAAATAAATCTAAAAACATTGCAAGATGAAAATCGTTGTCAATAGCTATGTGTATCACAATATAGGCTATTCCAAACCCTAGTTATCCTTCTTAAAACACAAGAATAAATTCTCATAAGAAGTTTCCTAGACAAAATAAAAACCAACAAGCTGAAAACAAAAAGACTCATAAACCATCAAAACCGATCATGAACTGAAATCAAAGAGCTTTTTCGGAACCCTCACGAGTCTTGAAACCTTTGAGCTTGTGATTGACAGCGTCCACTGCTTCTTTAGAAAAGATATCCTCATTGAGAAAATCTTTAACATGTGTCTTCATTAGAACAAGGTCAGAGTTAACCTTTTTCAACTCAGTTGTTAACACATCGAGACCCTTCATAGTATCAACGAGCTTCAGTTTTGCTTCCTCAAAGTATTTAAGAAAATCGTGAACCACTTCGGCCGAAACCATCTCATCATTCTCTACATCTTGATGAGTATAAGCACAGTAGCATGAGACATGAGAATAATCCTCGGGACTTTGATATTTGATATCATCAACATCTACTAGGGTTCTTTTCTTCTTCCCTTTGGATCCGAAACCAATACCTTTGTCAAGAAAACCTTTTGCAAAATCACAAGTGCGAGAAGGAGAATACATTCTTGACACAAAAGAATAACCTAGAGTACGCGTACGTGACTCAATAGGATTGGTATTTAAATGGTTTCTTAGGGAATAACTTTAGGGTTTTTAAAAATTGGTTCGTGACAAGTCAATGTGGATACCCGTACGAAAACCAATATGCTCCCAAAACACAAAAAAACTGTAAAATACCTCTTTTCAAGGTAAAAGAACACAACAAAATTTTGCTACATGAAAATTTTTCTTTCCACTTTTTGGCTCAATAAATTTTTTATTCTCACAAGAATAAAAAATTTAGAGCATAAAAATAGCTCAAAATACAAAAATACTATTCAAGATTAAAAAGTAAATAATACTTAGGCAAAGCTGTCTGTAGACAATAGTTTAGCTATGGACGATAAGAAAATAGCTCAACTAATCAGAAAGCATTTTACCTATAAGTATACCTGATTATTAACAAACCTTACTCAACAGGATTTTTATGAGTAAGCATTCAACCCTTGTGATTAATTAGCACAAGTATGAGTTTTATGCTCATCAAATGAATATTCTTCATGGTTAATCCTCTTTCTTCTTTTAATTTTTGGAGGAAACCCTTTTTGATGTGAAAAAGTATCATAAAACTTACTGTCATCAAAGTATGAGACCAAGTTTGAATCCTTACCAGAAGAAGATTGGGGGAAATGGGTTAGAAACTGAATTAGTGGGTAATACGTGGGATTCAGCATCTCGAATCTTCATTCCCGCCACTACAGTTCGTGGATTCATCAGCGAATAAAAGGGGAAGAAGAACCGTGTTGGAAGGAAATAGGAAGAAGTTTCCCTTTTGACTTGAGGGTAAATGTGACCATTTGTCTATCATATCCACGTAGCACTTAATTATCGACCTTTTAGCGTTTCCAACCCGGACCCACCAAGTAAACATTATTTGAACGGAAATTCTGACGGGAAGGCTAGTTTAGAAAGTTTTAAAAAAGCGGGTACAGATTAGTATGTCGGTTATTAATTTGGGGACACTTTAACCAATTCCCCTTTCATTAATTGCCAGTTTGCTTTTTAGGTTTGGACTCATTTTTTGGAGGCTTTCCATGTGAGTTGGGTTGCTCCTAGTTCTGGGAAGACTCATTTTGAGGCATGGAGAATGAATAACTTGAGGGGAAAGTGCAAGGAGATATGGTGGAAACTTAATTATGCTGTTTTATGGCACTTGTGGAAGGAGAGAGGGAGACGAGCCTTTGGGGGCAGAGCAATGGATGTGAAGGAAATTGTTATGCTTATTATAAGCAGATTATAATTCTTTGGTTTTTGGATAAGGATGTTTTTAGCAATGTTTCAGTTAATCAAGCGTTGTTTCACTGGGATGCAGTAATTCACCTGTAACTATTGTGAGTTTTGTTCCAAGGTTTTGTAAATATTTTTCTTTAATATAAATTCAAAAAAATAAATAAAATAATATACTCCCTCTGTACTAAAATTTCTGTCCTCTATTCTATTTTCGTTTGTCCTAAAACACTAACCAATTTCTGTTTTTAGTCATATTTTTTAGTCAAATTCTCAAATATATCCTTTAATTTTTATAATTATAAGATTATTTTAAATATAACCAATCAAAAATCTTAAATGATATCTTCTTAAATAAGAAACAAATCTACTAAATCAATCCATAAATATTTTTATTTTTATCTTCTATTTAATTGTCTTAAATGATATTTTCCTCGATAGGAAACAAAATTACTAAATCAATCCATAAATATTTTTATTTTTATCTTCTATTTAAACATTTCTATAAAATAATAAAATTACCAAATATGTATTTTTCTTATATGCTCCATATACTCATTTTAATTTTAGTAATAACATAACATTTAATAGGGATAGTTTGGTACACTCCTCCGGTCTCCTTAATATCTTGACTTAGTCAAAGCGGACTAATAATTTAGGACGGAGGGAGTTGAAGAGAAGAGAAATAGTAAAACAGATTACTTCGTTCGTGAAATGATTGAAACCAAACTTGGGGGAAATCATAGCAGAGGAGGAAGAATCTTCAAAACTTGAAGAAAACAAGTGCTTACGGCATGGTGACGGAGCATAACTTCTGATATGAGATGATTTAGGCTTGTGCAAGGAGTTCTTCATTATGCTTAATCACAAAGCATTGCTGGCATATTTTTCTTGGTTGCATTTCATAATGATACCTTACCGGAACCTCTTGCTTGGATGCAGTACGTAACCATGTTCCCCTTTTTGGCTAGGCTTGAAAAATTTCCGTGTAAAGAATGAGTTATTGTGGGTAGAATTCAACTAGGCAACTTTAGTACTCTGGTAATCTCCAAATAGTTCAGTAGAAATTTAAGATCTTCCTTCTTTCATAATGGCATAAAAACCAGATTGGATGATATTTATTCATCCTTTCACCAATTCGATTCAATTATCTATTTCTTTTCAGTTCCATTTATAACAATCCCTTGGCATTAGTTATTGCTGCGCACACAAATTTAAAAAGAAGAAAACTTAATCACGGATTGGAACAACACTAACTTGATCCAAGACAGGACCACATAGATGTCCATACTCATCAACCTTGGTATGGTAAAAACCACTGTAGAAAGTTATTCTGGTTCTTGATGATGTAGCCTGGAACTTGAGACTAACAGTCTTGAAGTGACCCTTCCCAGTAGACATGAACCTAGCTTTTACCGTCTCATAACCTGCAAAAGCCTCGATCATCATTGATCCATGGCAATAGTTCTTCGCATCTCCAATTGTGAAAGTTAGGTTATAGAATTGCTTATCAACTGTTCTTAGAATTTGAGCAATTGCACTCTCTCTTCCTGCAACTAACTCGACTGCAGCGAGTCCAAATGGGACGTTGAAGTGTTTGGAGTCAATGTATCGAACGGCTTTTAAGGACTCAACGATCCAACCAGGAAGTGGTGATATGAGATCCATTTGCTTAGGAGGGAGTAGAACTCCAGTTGAATGACTGGGGAACACATGCGGACCGCATTCAAAGCCACCATTCTTCACCAAATTGGCTGTAAAAACAACAAAAAAGTGTGATTGCTTGATGTATAAACTAGTTCAGTATATAGACAAAGAAAAGATAACAAGAATTGAAGAATTAGGATCCATTGCTAACAAATTTAAGAACTAGAAATAAGAAAGATAAAAAAAGTATACCTCTAGTTGCCAGTGGAGGGATGAGTTCCTTTATAGCAACATGGTCAATAAGTGGCCCACAAGCAGGGTCTTCTTGGATCCCAGGGTTATGAAAAGTGACCTTAACAAGTTTTGACTTAGCTTTGAATGCCCAAGCATAAGTATCGGCACCATCAGTACTGTATAATGTCTGAAGGGGAAGATCTCCAGATATTTGTCCAGGGACTGACACTCTTAACACTTCATCTTGTGCACAAGTTCTTGTTGCGCCAAAACTTAGAGTGTAGTAAGAGTTGCGTTTTAGTTTTATGGTTTGGGATATATTAGCTTCATTACCAAGCCTTGCAGCATGGACTCCACGTGCAACAGGATAGTAAAACCCTCCGTATTGAGGACCACCTGATACGTATTGGACTAATCCATTGATTTCCCATTTGGGTAGTGAGTATTTCCCTACGATAACTGTTTTCTTTAGCTGTGATGGTTTTGGTCCTTCTTCAAAGTCTCCGTTTGGAAGAAGCACTGACAAATAAAAATGTTAATTCAAATAAGAGAAGTAAATAATAATGATTATATTTGGATGCTTCGGTTCAGGTATCATCATGTCATCAGTATGCATATTGGTTGCAGGTGTTTTAGGTACAATTATCAAATTAGTTATGTTTTGGCTGCAAATATGTACGAAAAATATACTCACTAGGCTGTTCAGAGTACAACCATTTATTTACATCACAACCAGCACTCACATAATTGGATGACATATATCGTCTCAAAATTGAATAATGTAGCTGTATAGTTGCAAGAATGAAGTAAGAAAGACTAAAACCAGAGACATATATACAGCCTCTAAAATTTCGAAACAGGTTAAATCTGACAATGTATATTTTTTGGAAAAATGGAGCTCAATTAACAAGTATTGCAATGAGAATGAATACTCACCATCAAGGATTTTAGCTTTACTAGCAGCTGCAGATGAAGGATTAGTGTTGATGATGAAGAGTGAAAAGAAGACGAGCAATGAAGCGAACAGTGTTGTTGCCATTCTCTGTTAATTTGAAAAATGAATCAAGTACTAATGAAAAACCATACAGAACTAGCTAATCAGACAAGAAAACTAATAAGGAATCTGATAAAGGTGGAATAAGATGATAAGAGGTTCTCAAGATATGTACCTATTTGTACTACTTTGTACTCAAGATTCCAGCTAAAGACAACCAGCAGCTAGTAACTAATAAGAAAAGAAAATAATTTAGGGAAAACTAGTCATAAGGCACGAATCAGACCCATTGAACTAGGCGAGGGATGTGGCTGTTTGTCTATGAAATCTCATCTTATTTACTGGTATTCTGTTATCTTTTTAACGGTCAAAACCCTTGAATAAATATATACTGCCAACCAACGAAGTTCAATTTTAAATCATGGATCATAAGTATCTTATCTAATGCATGGAATTCTGTGGAATGATAATCTACCACCCAGGCCATAAACAAGAATTCCGAGTGTCAAGTAGTACGGTGGTTGTACAATACATACAAACATGGTGGAAAAAGAGGAAGATCTAATCTTTTAATGGATTAATTTCTTAATCTAACTGCCTTCCTAGATAGATATTAAAATACTCCGGATTTTGATTAAGATGCCGAATTTCTGAATATTTATCACATGGGATGATCAGAGAAGAACTTGTAGATATTCAATTGAACAGTTGACAATATCAAAATAATAACACCTTTTTTTTTTCCGTCGATAAAGAAAGAATTTTATGAATTTTATTGATCACAAAAGGAGATACAAGAGGCTTGAAGAAATATGACGCTGCTATTGCTGCTAAGGATTGAGTTTTTACTCACGCTGAGTGGAACGTTCAGTCCAAGAATCTTTTTCCTGAACATATCGTTCAGCAGAAGTGGTGGGTAGAGCTATAGAAGAACTTGGTACAAAAATATGGACCGACCCTGAACATTGCAAACTGACCTATTGAAGCACAATTACTACAAGAATTAATATTGATCTAACAAAGCCCTTGCATAGAGGAGGATGGTGGAATACGACAGCTGATGGTGTTACTTGGATTCGTTTTCACTACGAAAGACAACCTCATAATCTATGTCCAAAATGTTTTATCATAGATCGCAATGAAGCCGAGTGTCTAAATGTTGCGGATGACTTGATGATTAGGAGATTCACCAATGAACAATATATTGCTTATATTCATCAGCTGGCAAATGCTTATGGAGTAGAGATAATTGATGACCTAGATTTACTCCTACAAAGAATCTGTGAAGCTAGCCGTAATCAACAAGTTGAAGAAATACAAGAGGTGGGGGAAATAAGAATTTTTTTTTTGGTAAATCCAAATTGTATAGCAAAAGTTACAATTAATTCGTAAGAAAAGAGGCAGAGAACCTCAAAAACTTACAAACTAATCAAATCTAAAATATGATATATATGGAAATTCAATTGTAGAAATAAAATCAGGTCTTCCATCATAACTCATGCCTTCACCCGCATTCAACCGACAATCCCTCTTGGCCATCGTGTCTGCAGCAAAATTGGCTTCTTTATAAGTATGCACAAAACGAATTGTGTTATATCTAGACCTCACAGCAATCCATCTCTGTCTTAGAAACCACGGAACTACACCAATATCACCCGAATATGCCAAAACAGCACCCATAGAGTCAGTACGAATACAAATATTTCCAACTTCAAACTTCAAATCCCATTCCAACCCCACAATAACACAAAAAATCTCAGCTAAGTAGTTAGTTTGAATACCAAAACCAACACTCATAGCGCCCAAAACGTTAGCACCTGTATCTCGAACCACCACTCCAGCACAAGCTCTTCCCGGACTTCCCCTCGCCGCACCATCACAACAAAGCATTAATTCATCATGATTTGGAGGAATCCAAAAGCACTCCTTTGACTGCATTAACTTAACTCTCCTATGATGCACTCTAAAGAAATATAACACCCTAAGATCGTCTTGATTATTAAACATATCATCCTTCAACCTTCTAGAATACTCATGGATCTGATTGTAAACCTTCTTGTGATAGAATTGCCAGCTGACTTTTTGATTGAAGAAGTAATAAGAAATAATGAAAGATCCAGAATTGATGATAACACTCCTCTTGATGATACCATGGAGAATAATGTTGGTAAGATAACATCCTCGCTTGATACGGAAGATATGGAACATGATCTGGTTGAAAAATGAGAAGAAGGAGCAAAGGAGTATTCCCATGAGATGAATAAGGCTGTTGTTCCCATGGTAATGTTTTCCTATCCTGTTAATTTTTATTCTCGAATTTCTTTTATCCCTCAACATTCCAGTTCTTATAAGCTTTTTCATAGTTTTGCATGTCATTTATTGTTTAGTATTGCAATTTCCGTACAGCAGTCCACTTATAACTTGAGTATCAAGTTACTTTATTTTCTAATTATAACCAACATGAAACTCTTAAGATGGAATTGTCATTGTTCTTGGGCAAAGAAACTAGAGATCATTTGTTTCATTTAAACTTTATGCATTCTCCAGACATTATTTTCCTCTCAGAGACAAAAGTAAATGATAACAGAATACTTAGTCTTACAAGCTTCCTTAAAATG
This sequence comes from Papaver atlanticum, assembly GCA_023531105.1. NCBI lineage: Eukaryota > Viridiplantae > Streptophyta > Magnoliopsida > Ranunculales > Papaveraceae > Papaver > Papaver atlanticum. Next base: position 1,657,383 of record JAJJMB010003267.1, on the reverse strand, counting down.
CCAAATATACGCTATGTTCCTTCTGTAGGTCAGGCATGTGGTATCATTTTACTCTGGGAGAATGGTTTTACTTTAGATATTCTTCACTCTTCTAGTAATATGATTCATTCTTTAGTTAACAATGATCAGTCAAAGGTAGAATGGTTTCTTTCATGTGCTTATGGGACATCTTATAGGGATGAACAACCTAGTCAATGGAAGTACATAAGAGATCTTAGCTCATTAGTTAATATACCATGGGTACTTATCGGCGACCTAAATATTACACTAGACGAACCTGAGAGAAACACTAGCACCATTAATTCCTACTTCACCTGTAGTCATAGATAACATAAGAGATTCTGACTTGCATGATATGGGGTTTAGTGGCAACCTTTACACTTGTACTAGAAATAGTCATGGTACATGAAGGATTAAATCCAGATTAGATAAGGCTTTAATAAATAATGAGTGGATCATTAGTTACCCTGATGCTACCCTAACTCATCTAACCCAAATGGGTTCAGACCATTCCCATATTCTCTTGTCTCTTTATTCTACAACCATAACTTCAGGAAAGAATTGGAAGTTCTTTGAGCACTGGATACAAAATGAAACTTTTAAAGATGAAATATGAAATGCTTAGAGATCTAACACTTTTGGCTCTGCAGCTTATATTTTATCTGATAAGTAGTCAAATGATAGACATATTCTTTCTCAGTGGAGAAAAAGAACTTTTGGGCATATTCTGTCAAGGATTATTAGTCTTCAACAACAAGTATCCCAACTGCAAGCCAATGATGTAAATGGAAATAATACTTAAGAACTTATGCAATTAGAAAAATAGATTGAAGCACTTAATGAAATTCAGGAAAGCTCAAACATGCAAAAGTCAAGGGATCATTTTTATAATGATATGGACATAAACTCGAAATATTTTCATATAAAAGCTAATCAGAGACGAGTTAGAAATAGGATAGACTCTTTACAAGCACCAGATGGAACTTGGTGTCAGGATAGAATGTCCATTGAACAACTTCTTCTCAATCATTTCAAAAAAATCAGCTCAACATCTTCTCCCGCTGACAGTTTCGATTTCTTGAACATATTCCTTCTTGTATTTCAGATGAAGATAATGTTCAGTTGATTGGTATTTCATCAGAGAAAGAGATTCATTCAGCATTAATGTTCATGGATCCTTAGACCTCACCGGGTCCGAATGGTTTCTCTTCAGGATTTTACCAAATATAGTGGCAAGTAGTAAAAGAGGATGTTTGCAAGATGGTCAAATTTTTTTTCAGTTCCGGTTTCCTACTTAATAAACTCAATAATACAAGAATTACTTTGATTCCTAAAACTACTTCATCTCATAAGCCAGAAGACTTCTGGACGATTGCTCTTTGTAACACAGTATATAAGCTGATATAAAAAATAATTGCTTTAAGATTGAAAAAACATATGAACAACATAATTTCAACAATGCAGTCTGCCTGGTAGGCTGATATCTGAGAACATATGTTTGGTTCAAGAGCTGGTGAAAGCTATGAAGAAAAATAAAGGTAGGTTTGGTCATCTTGCCCCAAAAATGGACATGTCAAAGGCATTTGACATACTTGAATGGGTTTTTCTTATTGAAGTTTTAAGGAAGTTTGGATTCTGTGAGAAACTGTGTCATTTGATTTTTCAATGTATAAGCACAACTCAGGTAGAGATTATGATAAATGGTTCTCCATCTAAGTCCTTCAAGCCAACAAGGGTTGTAAGACAAGGGGATCCCTTATCCCCTTATCTATTTATCCTTGCTATGGAAGCATTTTCAAGGCAACTTAATCATTATGAACAAAAAAATCAACTCACAAGCATGAAGATTTCCAGGTCTGCACCTAAAATCAATCATCTCTTGTTCGCGGATGACTGTATTCTTTTTTGCAAAGCTAATCTGGTTCAAGTTAACAAACTTCTCCAAGTTATTGAAGATTTTAGCTCTTGTTTCGGATAACTAATTAATTTCCATAACTCTGTAGTGTTCTTCAGTAAAAATATAAATCCATCTAGTTGTCAAGTTATTAGTGGAATTCTTCAGGTGAGACAGTTGGATATTAAAGAAGAGAAATATTTAGGTTTGCCTTTTTTTTTTGGAAGAAACAAGAAAATTCCTTTCTAAACTCTGATTGACAAAATGGAGGCCAAGCTTACAAGATGGAGCCGCATCAACATGTTTGAAGATGCTCGTTCTGTTATGGTTAGGAATGTAAACAATGCCATTCCAGTTCATCATATGACAAGCTTTAAATTACCTGCTGCAACCATTGATCGAATGAATTCCACACAACAAAATTTTTGGAGGAATAAAAATACAAATAAACGTAAGCATCTTATCTCTTTTTCCAACGTGAACAAGCCCAAGGAAGAACGTGGTTTGGGTTTTCGATACTTACATCTGTTCAACAGAGCATTGTTAGCTAAGTCTGCATGGAAACTTTGTACAGACGAGAAGTCCATTTTGCAAGATCCCTAAAAGCAAAATATTACTAGGATGGCCAAGTTTTTAATGTAAGTGACAATGCTAACTCAACATGGTCTTGGAAGAGTATTAATAGTGAACTGAGATTCATCCGTAGGTATAGCTGTTGGAGTCTGGGAAATGGAAGAAAAAAAATCTTGATCTGGAAACACAGGTGCATATTTGATCTCCCAGTTCCTCATGTTCCTAAATCCGGAGTTAATTTTAATTTTGATTATACTTAAGTTCACCAGCTTTTCCCTCCAAATTATGCAAGATGGGACTATAATCTTGTCTTTTCTATATTTGAAGCTTCTACTGCTAGACTCATTCTTAGCCTTTCTATACACCCTCAATAAGAAGATAAAATAGTTTGGACATTGGAAAAAAAGGAAATTTCACAGTTAAGTAGGTGTACAAAAAATTGATTATACAGTGGGGCCAAGGATGCAAAATATATTCAAAAACTTTGGAAATTACCTCTTCTACCAAGAATTAATCAATTCTTATGGAAGTGCATCAAGGATATATTACCAACTAGAGACAAACTATATCATGTTATTCAAGATGGACATTTAAGTTGTACTTTTTGCTATCAAGTTATAGAATCCTTTTCCCACTGTATTCTTGGATGCTCTAAGTATAAAATGATATGGTTTGCTATATTTGGCATCCACACCCAAGGTATTAATGACTTGGTAACTTGGCTATGTGAATGGTTTGACAAGTTGTTAGATCATCAAATTCAAGAAGAGGTACTATGCAAGATAGCCATTGTGGCTTGGTGTATCTCGACTTATCGTTGTGATACACTCTTTGAAAAAGAGGGGGTCTAACAACCACACCCAATATTTCGTTAGGCAATCTATATGGACTAACTCCAATATAATTCAAAGAGAATCAAATAGACATTCATACTCAATCAAGGAAAATATATCCAAGACTTATATCTCTGTTTCTCAATGTAATCAGCAAATCAAACAGATAGAAATCCGTGATCCTAATTATTATGAGAAAAAACTTGAATGGTACCAAAGACCAATGTCCAAGTGTCAATCAATTTCAATCAACAACCAAAGGTTGGATTTACCAATTGATTGACCTACGCATAACCTGTGACATTCAATTATATAAACAAATATAATGCGGAAAATAAATAACATAGACACCATAAGTTTTGTTAACGAGGAAACCGCAAATGCAGAAAACCCCCGGGACCTAGTCAAGATTTGAACACCACACTGTATTAAGCCGCTAAAGACTCTAGCCTACTACAAGTTAACTTCGGACTGGAATGTAGTTGAGCCCTAACTAATATCACACTGATTAAGGTACGGTCGCATTCCTTACGTCTCTGAATCGTAGCAGGACTCTATGAACTTGATTCCCTTAGTTGATCTCACCCACAACTTATAGTTGCTACGACCCAAAGTCGAAGACTTTATAAAAAAAATTGTCACCCACAGAAAAGTTTATTATGATAGATAAATCTATCTCCCACAGAAATACTTACAAAGTTTTTGTTCCGTCTTTTGGTAAATCAAGGTGAACATGAACCAATTGATTATCCGGTCTTATATTCCCTAAGAACGGCCTAGAAATTTCAATAACCTCACAATAACTTAATTATATGGTAGTAGAACAAGTTATCGTGGAATCACAAAGAATGAAACGAAGATATTTGTGATTACTTTTTATATCTTACCTATCGAAGAGAAATCTCGAGAAAATCTTATAGAAGATAGTACTCAATACGATAGAACAAGCAAGATCAGAACACACAACTACAGAGAAAATAGTTGGGTCTGGCTTCAAAATCCCAATGAAATCTTTAAGTCGTTAACCTATAATGGTTTTAGGAAAAACCTAGATTAAAGGAGAATCGACTCTAGTCGCAACCAGTATCACACAGGAGGTATGGGGTTAAGGTTTCCCAGTTGCTAGAGTTCTCCCTTATATAGTCTTCAAATCAGGGTTTGATAACTTTGTAACAAAGCAATCAATATTCACCGTTGGATGAAACCTGATTTAAGATTCAAGCTAATATCTTTCCACCGTTAGATGGTCTTAGCTTATTACACACAAATGAAATATACTTTCATTTAGATATGGGTAACCGTACTTAAACGTGTATATTGAGTTGGCTCAATAACAGTTCATAGAAGTTAGCCATATGAACACTTTTGTGTTAACCATGTTCATCTTAACACTTGTAGATCAAATGATACTCAAATGAATCTAATTGTGTTAATCACATAATTGTTCAATTGTTTATATTCTCATAGAAGTATACAAGACGCAATTGAAGCAAAATCGGATTGATTCAAAAGAATCAGTTCATGAACATTTTAGCCACGGTTTTCAAAGATTGCATTCCTTAATATATAAATGTATTTTTTCATGAGTATGAAAACATACTTAGCCGATTTTAGAACTTAACCACATAAGTTTGCAAACGGGTACGCAAACTTAAGTTCCGGACTTGATCCTTTCCGACAGTTTGAAAACGGGTATGCATACTGTCGTTTCGGACCGAACTAAAATGAATAAGTTTGCACACGGGTACGCAAACATAGTTCCCGGACTTTGACAGTTAAAACTGTTCGCATACAGGTATGCATACTTAGTTCCCGGACCTGAATCACTTTTACAACAGTTTGCATATGGGTATGCATACTGTGCTATATCCAGGCAATGATTAATTGTTCTAAACACCCATTTCAATCATTGAAACATTCTTAGAAGATGACAATAGCTGTCTCACACAAACTATTAGCTTATAAGCAATTTTCAAGTGATCGAATGATCAATACGAAACATTCCGAGTCTACATCAAATGACTGTCTCACACAAATCATGTAAGATGTTACTAGGAGATTTTCACATGATCATCTTTTGACTTTCATCAAGAATAATGATGAACGTAGTTAAAACAAAAATCTTTCCAACACATATTTCGAGAAAGATATAAGCGAGTTAAACTCAGCTCAAAATATCAAATATGTATAATGTAAAGTCTATATAGCTATACGACTTTGTCTCAATAGGAGATAGAATCGAATAAACTTCTGAGTGATAGATGAGTTCAAGTCTCCACATACCTTTTGTTGATGAAGTTATAAAAGCTCCCCTTAGTAGTTCTTCGTCTTTAATCTATTAACGTCGTGAAGTATAAAGATCAACTACACATTTTATCCTAATACGAGACATGGCTATAAGCAGACTATAAATCAAGACTTACAGTTTTAACAACTAAACTTGACAAACTAGCTTGAGATATCAACGCTTGATAGTTAGACCGAGCAGTGCTCTAACAATCTTCCCCTTTGTCAATTTTAGTGACAAAACTATCAATACATATGGGTTACAAAATAAATAAACTTTGTAGCTTCTCATCCAAATGCTTGATTTCCTTGGTTCTTCAACATTCCTTGAATTCTTCGTCACTCCAAGTACTCCATTGATTCTGAACGTGTTCAACTCAGCATCATAGTTGCTTAAGATCCGTAGCCATAACAATAAGAAAACAGATGTTCTCAATTATTGTTATACAGAGTCATAGTATTATTACATACATAAAAGTTCAATTTATCAAGACTTTAACAATAATACTACGGTGATATGTATCACTCCCCCTTAGTCAATACTTCATCTCACAATGAAAACTACTCCCCCTTACATAATGATCCGTAAACCATATGTATGTAGTGTGAACTACCAAATAATTCTCCCCCTTTTTGTCAATATAAATTGGCAAAGGTACGAAAACTAGTGGGATCATAATGAAATTCTCAAAGTGATTATTCATGACTAAAAGAGAACATATCAACTTTGTTTCGACGATTTCACATAGTCGAAACTTAGTGTATTCATCAAGGAGTTTAAAGATACAAGATAACTCCTATAATATTTCACAGCCGCACTCTCCACAAAGATTTGGCAATTAAGCACAAGTTCAATTAAGAACTCTCCCCCATAAAATGTCATTCCCGAAAGAACAACAAGAGCGACCTTACTTTTACAAGAAAAGAAGGATTTCTTTGGACATTAACAAATCGCATGAAACATGAATTTTTATCCAGTAAACTCAATTAAATTACCACAAGACAACCTTAATGATTAATTTAATCAGAAATGCTCAACATAAGAAAACTTACAAAGCCATACAGTACTTTCACATAGAAGTGGATCAGGGAAAGATCAATACTGCGGAATATTCAAAAGTTCATTCTATCTTTTATCAATATTTGCATAATGACATAATAGACTTAATTTTTGACATGTATGGGACAATCATAGTTCACGGACGTAAACACACATATCCCATAACATTATTTCCAATATATGAAACCAATAAAGATTAATACTGCAAAATCATCTTCCAAATAAACTTTAGAATTTAAGTAAATAAATCATAAAACATTGCAAGATGAAAATCGTTGGCAATAGCTATGTGTAATCAAAATAATTGTTATTCCAAACCCTAGTTATCCTTCTTAAAAAAACAAGAATAAATTCTCATAAGAAGTTTCCTAGACATTAAGATTTTTAAAAAATTCTTTATCGTCCCCGAGTTCCGTGTCGCCAACAGACATTGGAACATAAGGTTCATGAAGAAATGAGTCAAGTCCAACAAACAAGGGCCTTCTGAATTTCAAGAGTTCTTAAAACAATATCCTTTATTTGCTGAATCTCTTTCCTTGATTCATTCAACTCTTCTGGAGCACCAAAAAACTTTGGAAGATTAGAGGGGATAGCCCTTGGTTTCTTCATATTCTTCCTTTTTCTCTTCAAAGTTGTAGAGAAAAGAGACTTATCTTTTTCTTTCATGATTGATGGCTTAACAATCATATTAACATCTTTTCCATCAGAAGACATGATGCTTGGAGTATCCATTCAAAAATGGGATTGTGAGAGTGTTTTGGGGTAAAAACTGTTGTTTTGGTAAATTTGGGTGTATTGATGAGAAACGAATTCAAACCCTAAACAAATGCACTGCACGGGAGTACTTTTAGATTCGAGAGATCAATCTGTAAGACTCTAGCCGAAACCAAGAAATGGTCGTTCCAGATTCAATTCGGTCACAAAGTGAAGGAGAAGGGTTGATCTTAGGGAGGGTAGCGAAGAAGGTGTTTGAGATCAGAATGTTGAATTATGAAGGTATGGATGTTTTATAACTTGTATAAAAATACGAAACTGGCTTGCAGAATGTAACCTATCAGTTCTTGGTGTTTTATGGATACTTGTGTTGATCACACTTGTCCTCTTGAAAATAGGTTTGAAAAACCTAATTATACAAGTCATTGAGTGCACCCCTGATCTCGTTGGAAGTGGAGGCAGTTAAGTAGCGGATAAGTGGGGTTGTGCAAAAGGTGGTGATCATCACATTTCATTATGAGGGAAGACTAATCATCCTTTCACCCACTACTCTCTCCGTTAACTGTCCGTCCTTTTCTGAAACTTTCTCGTAATGGGCGCGTTGCACGCCGCACGCTGTAAACCGCCATAACAATACCCTGTAAGCATCCCCAAGTTTGTGACATGTTTGATGTCTCGAGTAAATGGGTCAAGTCGTGAGACTCGCCACTAAAAGCAGCACATAGTGCTTTTAGGTCAAATAACAAAATTATTTGTGGAATCAATATTTATAAAACATCATTTATAATCGATGTATATAAAGCATTTCATTTAAAAAAGAAGCTGAAAATAATCGATGTGCAGGAAGCATCGTCGTTTTAGAGCTCGTTCAATTTAGTCGCGAATTGAACGTCTTAAAAAGGTAGCGTGATCGGCCATCTTTGGGTGATCGTTTGAGAACCCTATGGGTGAGATACCACTTGGTTGATTGCTCCCTGTGGAGGAGGGGTGGTCGGTGATCACAGCATTACCCTGTTGGCCTCCTGAAAATAAATCTAAACCATCCAATTAGGCTAGCGAAGTTGGATGTACGAGATGACTTGCGGCAGTTGCATACTGTCGTTGATGCAATTTAGGGGTTTTAGAAGCCGTGCGGCCAACCCTATTTTGTTCGATTGATTCAAGGCACTGGACATTGGTTTGAACATGCCGATCGGTCAGGTGCAAAGGCAAGCTGTCGGTGAGCATGCTGACGTCTCCTGGGCCGCCTAAAATTGGATCTAAGCCACTCAATGTGGCTAGCAAAGATGGATGGTTGTGATCCATTTGTGACAGTAGTGTGTCGCCGCAACGCAAACTAGGGTTTTCAAAACAGCGCGTTCACCCTACTTTGGGCAAGCGATTCAATGTGCTCCTGGTTTGTCGTGGACAAGTCGATTGACCAAGGATGTAGTTGGGTCGCTGGTGAACACGCCAGTACCCTTTTGATCATTCGAGGGAAGATCTAGACCGTCCAACTTGGCTAGCTAAGTTGGACGGATGTGATGAATTTGAGACCGTTATGGTCGGTCTTGGCTCGTTTGAGCTCTTTTTCAATAGCGCGATCACTCATGTTCTGGCTAACGTTTGAGGGTGTTGTGGGTGAACTAAATGGATTCCGACCGGCTGGGATGTTAGTGGGCCCGCCGGTGGTCATCATGATGATCGCCTAGTTCTGCTAGGAGTAGGCTAGGCTTGTTTAATTACGTGGCCAAATCGTGTGGCCGTGATCGTTTTTTAAGACTGACATGGACAATCTAGATTTTCCTTAAGGAATTTAAACGCGTCGATCGTGCTAACTTTTTATTAAAAAGTGTGTCCACACGCCGATCTCTTTATCAGAGAGTGGTGTAGCCTACGTGAGTGTTTTCATGCATGTCTCAATACTGACACTTCGGGAGATTCATGCTACTCCGATGCGAGTGAATATTAACCGTCATGTCATGCCAATAGCATAGGAAAATACTAGGCAAGTCATGCATTGGTGAATAATGCAGTAAAATAAAATTCATAGAATTTTGGGATTGTTGCTATATGCACCATTCTGATTGAATTATATATACAAATATATTGAATCGCTCAATACATCTATGAGTGAGCAAAGAATCATAGGTGAGTGCTGCTGTTTGCTTCTCTTTTTCTTTTCTTTTTTGTAGAAACCTAGTTTTAGGTTTTGACCGTGGGTGTAATATCCACTTTAAAAAAAAATGTTCAAGGGGCGTAAGTCCCCACTCGACCTAGCTGTGGGCGTAACCAGGCCGTGGGCGTATATCCCGCGGCTTTATTTTTATTTATTTTATTTTGCGTGTGGCTCTTCCATCATTCCATCTAGTTGGTTTGTCCACATAATTCTCCATTTGAGCTTCGAATTATTAGTGATTACGTCGTATTTTGATAGGAAATTGTATGCACGATTCTCATGAAGTAGTGACTCTTTTCTGTTTTTCTTCATTGTAGTTACTTGAAAATGAACGTAAGGAATTCTCGTTAAGATGTCACCTGGAAATACTTCTGCCGCTAAGTTGGGAAGTGTTAACAACTCCAAAGATATGCCAAACTTTGATGACGAACTCTTTGTCGTGCCCTATCCGAACATTAGAACTCATCCTGGTCATAAGATAACCCTCCTTACAGGTTCAAAGAATGAAGAGGCCACTCCGTCAGTTTCTCCAGTGCGTGTGATGAGGTTCTGTCTCCAGAAGAAAGAGTATCCATCTTCTCCTATTGATTTCAAAATTTGCTATAATCCGCTGCGCTCTTATGAAGGATGGATGAGGCATATGTTGGGCAGTGAGCGTATCAGAAATAACCTGACTAAAGCACAAGTTGTTGAAGCTGTCATGGCGTCCGCAACACTTCGCATTAGGAAAGATGTTGCGGGTTTGATCACTTTCATTTCTCGATGGTGTCCTTCCACGTACATAGCTATATGTAGATGGGGAGAAATGACCATCACTTTAGAAAGTGTAGCAGTTCTGCTGAGTCTTCCAGTTGCGGGGAATCTCGATTTTGAGTTGTCCGCTGAAGAAGAAGTGATGTTCTCCACACTATTGAATAAGGCGGAGGAATATGATCATAAGAAAAATGATGAAAAATGCTTTTATACTTGGTGGGTGTCTGAATGGTTTCCCACGAAACCGAGAGTAGGCCAAGTGTTGGATGATGTACTCATGTTGCTGCGTTTTTATCCTTGTGGCTGTCCAGAGACGTTTTTGATGATTGCTCTGGTAAGAAGACTATAAGACGGAAGCTCGTTATGTTTGCTATTAAGCTGGCGAAAGGAGTAGTCCTCCCCCTAGGCAGCTTATTCCTTAGGTCTTTGTACTCTCATCTGGATTCTCTGGCAGCGGACACGTATGCTTCCAACGGATATATGAAGGTGGAGTCGCATCTCCACATTGCTTTTCTCCAAGCATGCTTATGGGAGCACTTTAAAGGTTATGCTACTGTCCCTGCAGCTTCGTTCTCCAATTTATACGGAGGTTCCAGAATACTCCGTTGGCAGAAGAGGCGCCCAAAGCCTGGGTTAAAGCTTATCGATTTTTTCGACAGCATGCATGCCATAGATCTTCGTCCGTGGGCGCCGGTTCATTCTTCTGTAGTTCAGCCAAAAACCTTTGCCGACGATCTCGATATAGTGTTGCACACTGATGGAGAGGATATGAGTTTTGAGAGATCATATTTATGCGAAGCTGCACGCCGGGATATATTCCGTCTTTCTTTAATTAATCCTTTACTGTAGTTCTGTATAACATTGACAGGGCCGCCCGTCATATGGGATTTGATCAGGGTGTCCCGTTTTTTCCCCCGCCCATTCCTTCAGCGGAGCTTTTGCCATCTGTTTTTTATGCTAGCCTCTTCGCCACAAAGATGAGCCTTCCCTTTTTCCTCCCAAGAAGAAAACCAGTGGCGACTGATAAGTACAAGGAATTCTGGAGAGAAGAGCTCTTATCTTTTCAGAAATTCGTGGAAGAAATTATGACAGATTCGCGCGACAAGCCTTCTTCTGAGACTTTGAAACGACATAAGTTGTTGAAGCCGCTTCCTTCGGGCAAACGGACTAGGGCCAGTCCCCAGGAGAAAGAGGCGAGGTCCAAGACGCGCGTAGGCAGCATTCGAACGACTTTAACGGCTCCAGTAATTTTTAATTCTTCCAATATGCAGGTACATACGTGATTTCTCTTAACCAGCTGATTCTAATCATTTGAGCCAGCCTCATTAAACATCTTCCTCCTTTTAAAAATCAGGGTTTTGGGAATGTGAATGCTTTTGCTAGACTCGCACGCAGCTACAACACATCGCCTTCAGAAGAGAAATCCGGTGATACTGAATCTCTCGAAGAGGAAGCTGAGGACGAAGAAGATACAGGCTCCGACGGCGATGAAGGAAGCACTTCTAAGCGTAGTAGAGAGTCTGATCATTCTAGCGAGCTGGAAGATGAGCTGGTACGTCTTCTATTCATTTTCTGAAAATAATTCATCCCTTGATGTAAAACAAACATCAAACAGTGATATTGCATGACGAAACCGTAATGGAAAACAATCTTGAGGTAGAGATGGATGATGATGCAGGGAACATTGCTGCACCTCCTGATGAGATTGGAGACGTTGCGTCCATGGATGTAGATGTGGCTGCTTCCAAGGAATCTTTCAGAAATGATATGGCATTAGTTGTGCATTCTGTTGCTGGAGCCATTTTTGATCCCCCTCTTGACGCCCCTTTCGTAGACCATGTGTTGGCTGGAGGATTTAGCGTGCGGGATAAGTATGCGGAGTTTTACACCAGGATATGGAAAAACATGGTCACATTGCCACTTTTAATAAGATTAAGAGTCGTTTTGCATTAGTTAAACGCGTCGAAGAAGCTCTATCTTCCATTCAGGACATGTGCAGCGCGACTGGGTGCGCTGTTTCTGAGGAAGTAGTTCAAAACTGGGAGTTCCACCGGGATATGTTTGTGAACTTTGAGTTTAACGCCTCCTGGTTCTGTGAAGGATTCTCCAAAATCCAAAAGCTGTAAACCGAAATGGCTGAAGTCCGTACCGCGGATTTTATTAACCAACAGGAGGAAGAAGTTGAGAAGTTATCCCAGGAGTTGAAGTTGAAGCAGACCGCTCTACAAAATATGAAGGATGTTTTTGCCAAGAAGAATGAGCCATTGTTGGACGATTTCCCTTAAATACTTTATGCTTTCTCTCTTTTTTTATTTTTTTTATTTTAGGTGTCTTTGAGTGACGTGAGGAATTCCTTTCATGGTTTGATTTTCTGGTTTTGAACTAGCAAGTGATTGTTTTTTATGAAAATATTTGAATTTGTTTTTTGGGATAATTCATGAGTAGTTTTCTGAAAGGAATTATGCTTGGGTCGACGACTCAAACTGAAATCCTAATTTTTGAATGCAAGTAATGCAACCTAGAGAAATTGTGCATGTTGCATGAAAATTGCAAACGTTGCACGAAAAGGGAAACATGTAGAAGAAAATATAACATGGAGATTGAGAACGATATTGACTTCATTCTCAAAATGGGACGCGTGCGTCGAGTCCCCAGCAAATTTCCAAAAGATCTTTCGCGCAAATAATTGTTTAACGAAACTTACTTGTTGACGAGGTTCCAACAAACGAAACTGGGCTCTCCCGGATAATTGCTTAAAATCTAAGTTGCGATCCAAGTTGTTGTAACACGCCTCTAACAATGAAAAGTCCCCAGTTGATTTGATCACTTCTGTGAAACTACACATGTTAACTTGTGGAGAAAGGGAAGATTTCTAGTTCATAGACGCAACTCCCCCGAGTTAATCTTCTCCTGGACAATGCGTTTTAGGCCATTGCATTCACTGGTAGGGTGATGGATGAACCTGTGGTAATGGAAATATCTCGGATCTATTATCTCCCGATCAGTTGGCGGACACCATACAAGAGGTAGTTGAACTACCCCGTCTTGCACCCAAACTTCTAGTAATTCCAGAACCTTCCTCATTGGAAATGGGAAGGGCGGGTATCTGAGTCTGGTTTCTCTCGCGTTAGCGGCTGTTGTCGAGAGAACTCTTGTGGGATTTGATACGAAGATCATTTTAAGAGCGGAGTTGAGACGTGAGTGTGCATTGGCATAGACGCGGATCGTTTATCTTGGCGGTTTTGCTGAAGTACAACTTCTCTCGAGGGCCCTGCATCAGTGACACTAGCACTATGATGTGGTTGAATTGAGTACCGTTCATTTATGCAGTTCTTGTCTTCAAGGAGGCCTTGGTCGATTTCCCCTTCTTCAGGCGCTTCTCTGTTTGGTAGAGTCAGAGCGGTCGCGGTTGTGGATTGTTTCACAACTCTCTGAACTTCTGCGAGGGTCTTGAGATATATATTTTCCAACAAAGCTTCATAAGTCGGTTCCTTACCCTTATCCTGCAGGTATTGTGACACTCCTGGCGAGTCCCTTCCCTTGTGAAACTATTTCGGCTCTTTGTTGTTGGCTGGATTTTGTTGATTGTTTCCTTTCTGTTTATTTCCGTCGTGACTACGTATTCTGTCTGCATCGTTGTTGGCAGGGGCACAAACTTCAGGTAAAGATTCAACATTTTTTGTGTTATCTTTAACATTGATGGTGTTTCCCGGATAAATGCTTGCCGACTCCTTCCACAACCGATTTGCTATATTCCTTAAGAGACAAAGTGTCTCGTTTTGCCGTTCGGCGATATCAACTTGATTTGTGAGGACATCTTTTAATATCCTATCCATGCCTTCCATGGTGATTGGGTTTCGATCATCTGTGACCTTCATAGAATTTGGCTGGTGGGGGTACATCACATAGCGGAAGTTGGGATAGGTGATTGAAATGAAATCGAATTAATGGATGAGTTTAGAACTAAGATCTACCCATTCTAGATTTAATAAAATTGAAATGAAGATTGAAATTAATTTTTTGTAACCGAGAGATTAATCTCCCACTGTGGTCGCCAGTTTTTTTGGAGTAAAAACTGATGTTTTGGTAAATTTGGGTGTGTTGATGAGAAACGAATTCAAACCCTATACAAATGCACTGCACGGGAGTACTTTTAGATTCGAGAGATCAATCTGTAATACTCTGGCCGAAACTAAGAAATGGTTATTCCAGATTCAATTCGGTCACAAAGTGAAGGAGAATGGTTGATCTTAGAGAGGGAAGCGAAGAAGGTGTTTGAGATCAGAATGTGAATTATGAAGGTATGGTTGTTTTATGACTTGTATCAAAATACGGAACTGGCTTGCAGAATGTAACCTATCAGTTCTTGGTGTTTTCTGGATACTTGTGTTGATCACACTTGTCCTCTTGAAAATAGGTTTGAAAAACCTATTTATACAAGTCATTGAGTGCACCCCTGATCTCGTTGGAAGTGGAGGCAGTTAAGTAGCGGATAAGTGGGGTTGTGCAAAAGGTGGTGATCATCACATTTCATTATGAGGGAAGACTAATCATCCTTTCACCCACTACTCTCTCCGTTAACTGTCCGTCCTTTTCTGAAACTTTCTCGTAATGGGCGCGTTGCACGCCGCACGCTGTAAACCGCCATAACAATACCCCTGTAAGCATCCCCAAGTTTGTGACATGTTTGATGTCTCGAGTAAATGGGTCAAGTCGTGAGACTCGCCACTAAAAGCAGCACATAGTGCTTTTAGGTCAAATAACAAAATTATTTGTGGAATAAATATTTATAAAACATCATTTATAATCGATGTATATAAAGTATTTCATTTAAAAAAGAAGCTGAAAATAATCGATGTGCAGGAAGCATCGTCGTTTTAGAGCTCGTTCAATTTAGTCGCGAATTGAACGTCTTAAAAAGGTAGCGTGATCGGCCATCTTTGGGTGATCGTTTGAGAACCCTATGGGTGAGATACCACTTGGTTGATTGCTCCCTGTGGAGGAGGGGTGGTCGGTGATCACAGCATTACCCTGTTGGCCTCCTGAAAATAAATCTAAACCATCCAATTAGGCTAGCGAAGTTGGATGTACGAGATGACTTGCGGCAGTTGCATACTGCCGTTGATGCAATTTAGGGGTTTTAGAAGTCGTGCGGCCAACCCTATTTTGTTCGATTGATTCAAGGCACTGGACATTGGTTTGAACATGCCGATCGGTCAGGTGCAAAGGCAAGCTGTCGGTGAGCATGCTGACGTCTCCTGGGCCGCCTGAAATTGGATCTAAGCCACTCAATGTGGCTAGCGAAGATGGATGGTTGTTAGTGGGCCCACCGGTGGTCAACATGATGATCACCTAGTTCTGCTAGGAGTAGGCTAGGCTTGTTGAATTACGTGGCCAAATCGTGTGGCCGTGATCGTTTTTTAAGACTGACATGGACAATCTAGATTTTCCTTAAGGAATTTAAACGCGTCGATCGTGCTAACTTTTTATTAAAAAGTGTGTCCACACGCCGATCTCTTTATCAGAGAGTGGTGTAACCTATGTGAGTGTTTTCATGCATGTCTCAATACTGGCACTTCGGGAGATTCATGCTACTCCGATGCGAGTGAATATTAACCGTCATGTCATGCCAATATTGAGAGTTCGGCTGGGAACATAGCATAGGAAAATACTAGGCAAGTCATGCATTAGTGAATAATGCAGTAAAATAAAATTCATAGAATTTTTGGATTGTTGCTATATGCACCATTCTGAGTGAATTATATATATATATATATATATATATATACAAATATATTGAATCGCTCAATACATCTATGAGCGAAGAGGTTTACGCACTCACCACTTTTAAATGGCCTTTATTCCTTTGCAGGATGACAGCGCATTAAATACAGGGCCTTACAATTTTAGCCCTGAACTGAAAACCACCATCAACAGAGAGAAATACACAAATCAAGCTCTACAAGTAGTCTTGTGATAAAAAGAGTTTTCAGGGAAGGAAAAAAAGAATGTAGGGTTACGGAACCTTTATACAAGTAAAAGGATTCACGTACGACCAATTCACATCCCTTAAAAAGGTAGAATTGTCGAATTTAATCCTCTTTCAATGATCAAAAGGAAAATCCTTTTCAATACCAATTTATGATATGAAAAGATCTACAGAATTCCAGAAAAACACAAAAAATAAAAATAAAAACAAGAATTTTCTTTTCCTAAAGCCTGATCTGTGCTCATCTCTTATCTCTTTGAAACCAGGCACATGAGACAAGATGCACCTTCAACACAATTAAGTTGTGTTGGGGTGACCAATAATATGTCCACCATACACTTCTTGTACGGAGATTCTTAATACCCTTTTTCACAGAATGTTTAGACCTTGTTCTTTTCTGTAGTGATCTAATTTTTTATTTAGAAATTAACTTCTTCAGAAACGAGTTGAGTTTACATACCTCAGATGAATTCGACTTCTGAACAAGTTTGAGCTTGTTTGCTAATCGATTTGCTCTCCGTTGAAGTTTGTTGACATATCTTATTTTATGTTTGTACTTGAAACATTTAGAGAGTTCATGACCCTTAAGAGTACAATAAGAACATGTAAATGTGGAGGATGGTTCAGACACCATAGCTGAGCATGCTGCTAAACAAATTAAGGTACCTGAAACATGTGAGATAGAATTTTCAGTAGACAAGGAAAAATCCATTTTATCCTCTAAAGTGGTTGAAGAAGTTTCTCCAGGAAGGATATCAAGATTGATGAACGTGTTGCTACAGTTATCAAAATCAATATTTTCACCAAGAAGTGCAACACTTGATTTTTCATCTTCATTTGAATCATATTGATCAGACATTTCATCAAGAGTTGCAGCAAGACCTTTGTTCCCAGTGTATTTTCTACGATTTGGACACTCATTAGAAAAATGACCAAAACCTTTACACCTGAAGCACTGTAACATATCCTCATCATCAGTATCGAAAGTGTCCCTATTTTTAGGAGGGGTACGATCATGAGGTTTGACTGATGACCTGGGTTTATCTCTGATGAACCGTTTACTACTCTTCAAAAGAAGATCTCTAACTTTTCTTGTGATCAATGAGACTGAGTTGTCAAGATCTTCATCTGATGAATCAGTCTCATTAGGATCAACTACAGAGTTGCCAACACTTTTACTTTTTTCAAGTAATTTAGTGTTCTTTTGTGCTTTTAAAGCAATATCCTTTCCAGATTTGGATGTATGCTCATGATCAAATATCTTTAACTTCCCAACAAGAGTATTTCTGGAAAGTGCATCAAGGTTATTTCCTTCAACGATGGCATGTTTCTTAGAATCGTATCTGGCTGGCAACGATCTGAGAATTTTCATCAAAATGTCCTTTTCAGGAATAGTCTTACCCAATGCAAAAGATGCATTAACAATTTCATACACTTTGTGATTAAACTTATCGAATGAATCTTCATCAGCCATATGAAGGTTTTCCCAATCATAATTTAGGTTTTGAAGCCTGGCTTCTTTTTCAGAGGTATTTCCTTCAAATATGGTTTCTAAGATATCCCAAGTATCTTTAGACCGAGTGCACGTAGTCATATGGTGCTGAAGATCTAGGGTAATGGCATGTATGATAGAATTTAAGCCGTCAGAATTTTGCTTTGCAGCGAGAATCTCGTCGGGCTCATACCTACCAATATCCTTTGCAACAGTTACACCGTCTACTGTAACCAATGGAGTATTATAGCCATTAAAAACATAAACCCATGATTGAAAATCACGTGCTTGGAGAAAGGCACGCATAGAAATTTTCAACCATAAGTAATTCGAGCCATCGAAGACTGGCAGTACGTTTATAGAGATAGCGCTTCTGTCCATAGAGTCAGATTGCTACAACACAGACTTATGAGGTCTTAAACGTGTTTGCCTGCTCTGATACCAATTGAAAAAGCGGGGGTCTAACAACCACACCCAATATTTCGTTAGGCAATCTGTATGGACTAACTCCAATATAATTCCAAGGGAATCAATTAGACATTCAGACTCAATCAACAAAAATATATCCAAGAGTTATATCTCGTTTCTCAATGTAATCAGCAAATCAAACAGATTGAAATCCGCGAGCCTGATTATTATGAGAAAAACTTGAACGGTACCAAAGACCAATGTTCAAGTGTCAATCAATTTCAATCAATAACCAAAGGTTGGATTTACTAATTGATTGAACCACGCACAACCTGTGATATTTCAATTATATAAACAAATATAATGCGGAAAAAAAATAACACAGACACCAGAAGATTTGTTAACGAGGAAACCACAAATGCAGAAAACGCCCGAGACCTAGTCCAGATTTGAACACCACACTGTATTAAGCTGCTACAGACTCTAGCCTACTACAAGTTAACTTAGGACTGGAATATAGTTGAGCCCTAACCAATCTCACACTGATTAAGGTACATTCGGGTTCCTTACGTCTCTGAATCCCAACAGGACTCTACGCACTTGATTCCCTTAGGTTATCTCACCCACAACTAAGAGTTGCTACGACCCAAAGTTGAAGACTTGATAAACAAATCTGCCTCCCACAACAACAACAAAAGTTTATTCTGATAGATAAATCTGTCTCCCACAGAAATACCTACGAAGTTTTTGTTCCGTCTTTTGATAAGTCAAGGTGAACAGGAACCAATTGATAATCCAGTCTTATATTCCCAAAGAACATCCTAGAAATATCAAACACCTCACAATAACTTAACTATATGGTAGTAGAACAAGTTATTGTGGAATCACAAAAAAAAGAGACGAAGAGCTTTGTCATTACTTTTTATATCTTACCTATCGGAGATAAATCTCGATAAAATCTTAGAAAACATAGTACTCAATACGATAGAACAAGTACGATCAGAACACGCAACTACAGAGAAAATAGTTGGGTCTGGCTTCAGAATCCCAATGAAGTCTTTAAGTCGTTAACCTATAATGGTTTTAGGAAAAACCTAGGTTAAAGGAGAATCAAATTTAGTCACAACTAATATCACACGGGAGGTGTGCGGATTAGGTTTCCCACTTGCTAGAGTTCTCCCTTATATAGTCTTCAAATCAGGGTTTGATAACTTTGTAACAAAGGAATCAATATTCACCGTTGGATGAAACCTTAAGATTCAAGCTAATATCTTTCCACCGTTAGATGGTCTTGGCTTGTTACACACAAATGAAATATACTTTCATTTAGATATGGGTAACCATACCTAAACGTGTATATTTAGTTGGCTCAATAACAGTTAACCGAAGTTAGCCATATGAACACTTTTGTGTTAACCATGTTCATCTTAACACTTCTAGATCAATTGTGTTAATCATAGAGTTGTTCAATTGTTTATATTCTCATAGAAGTTTACAAGACACAATTGAAGCAAAATCGGAGTGATTCAAAAGAATCAGTTCATGAACATTTTAGCCACAGTTTGCAAAGATTGCATTCCTTAATATATAAATGTATTTGTTCATGGGTATGAAAACATACTTAGCCGATTTTAGAACTTAACCACATAAGTTTGCAAACGGGTACGCAAACTTAAGTTCCGGACTTGATCCTTTCCGACAGTTCGTAAACGGGTATGCATACTGTCGTTTCGGACCGAACTCAGGTGAATAAGTTTGCAAACGGGTACGTAAACTTAGTTTCCGGACTTTGACAGTTAAAACCGTTCGCATACGGGTATGCATACTTGGTTCCTGGACCTGAATCACTTTTATAACAGTTTGCATACGGGTAAGCATACTGTGCTATATCCTGACAATGATTAATTGTTCTAAACTCCCATTTCAATCACTGAAACATTCTTAGAAGACTACAATAGATGTCTCACACAAACTATTACCTTATAAGCAATTTTCAAGTGATCGAATGATCAATACGAAACATTCCAAGTCTACATCAAATGACTGTCTCACACAAATCATGTATGATTTTACTAGGCGATTTTCACATGATCATCTTTTGACTTTCGTCAAGAATAATGATGAATGTAGCTAAAGCAAAAATGTTTCCAACACATATTTCGAGAAAGATATAAGCGAGTTAAACTCAGTTCGAAATATCAAATGTGTATAATGTAAAGTCTATATAGCTATACGACTTTGTCTCAATAGGAGATAGAATAGAATAGACTTGTGAGTGATAGATGAGTTCAAGTCTCCACATAACTTTTGTTGATGATGTTCTACAAGCTCCCCTTAGTAGTTCTTCGTCTTCAATCGATGAACACCGTGAATTCTAAAGCTCAACTACACATTCTATCCTAATACGAGACATAGCTATAAGTAGACTAGAAATCAAGACTTATAGTTTTTACAACTAAACTTGACAAACAAGCTTGAGATAGCAATGCTTGCGAGTTCGACCGAGCAGTGCTCTAACACTCTTCAATGGAAAGAGATCATCTCCACAATCTATCATTATGAGGTGTAAGAAAGAGATATCACAGTTTTAGAACAAACCTCAGTCACAACATAGAATTATATCTTTGCATCCAAGAGCTAATCTTCATTGGACTGTCCCTCCAAGAAACTCACTTAAAATAAATTGTGACGGTTTTTATCTTCATGTTAATAAAACCGGTGGCGTTAGACCAATTATCCGTGATTTTGAAGTTTCACACTAAGGATCCAAATGTATCTATTTTGAAAAAGCGAGGATTCCTAAACAAGCAAGATGTAGAGCATTATGGGAGGCGATACAATAGACTAAGGAGTTGAACTTGGAAAGAGTGGAGTTTGAGATGGATTCAAAACTTATAGCTGATGCGGTTAATTAGGAGAGTTTCAACGTTGACTGGAGTATCCACAATCTCATTCTAGACATAAAACACTTATTTAAATCTTTCAATCATTGGCATTGTAGTTATGTGCAAAAGGAGAAGAACAAAGTTGCAAACACTTTGTCTAAGTTAGCGAGAGTAGAAAACATGAGCGGCGTTTGGCTTAGAATTCCACTTAGTAACATAACTAATCAATTACAGGAGGAAATATCTCATGTAATCCCACAAGTTTAATTCAATGTAATTTTCCAGTTTCGAAAAACAAAAGACTTGAACCGCAAGGGAAAAAGAAAAGAAGCGGGTAGCGAAAAAAAAAAGACTTGATAAAAGAACTATCAAGTCCGAAAAACAAAAATCCCCGAAAAACTAATTAGGGAGGGTCGCTTTATACAACAACATTAAAGTAACATCTTCATAGTCCTTGATAGCAAGAGCCCATTGAAAAATATTATATATAAACATATGAATAACATGAGCTGAATTTCGGTTTTGCCGGTGAAGACTCGGGCATTTTTTTCCTTCCAAGTGCTCCAAACAATTGTTGTAGCTAACAGATTCCAGATGATTTTATTTCTGTCTAATGTCAAAATTCATTTGCAATTCTAGAAGTGCAGTAGCAACATTAGACAGCATAGTGAAACAAACATGCAGTTTCTCCATAAAGTGTTGTTAGATTCCAACCATAAAATCAAATTGAAGAACAAGATGAGAGGTTGTTTCATCATGGTTGAAAACAGACACGTGTAGGGAGATGCAATTCCTTTCCTGATGAGATAGTCTCTTGCTGGAAGCCTAAAATGCTAATATACCAGATAAAGAAAGCCATTTTTAGTGGGTACTTTTGTTGCCATAGAAGATGAAAAGTACCCGAACTGGAGCTTCATTGGGTGCCTATTAACTTATTGTAACAAGACTTAACTAAGAAGGATTTTTTTTGCAGATAAAGCCCATTGAAAAACATCTTCACAAGCTGGATTTAAACTGAACTTTGCCAAATTCTCTTGGATAATTTCAAATCACCATTAGCATCAACTGACAGTCTTCTAGGCAGTTTAAGATTCTGAAAAAGATCAGAGAGAGTACCTGAACATATAGTAGCAACTGAGTTTGATTTAGATCTTGCAGCAGTGTAGAGATGTAGAAAAACACTGCACATAGCATTATCTAAAATCCATTTATCTTCCCAAAATCTGGTTTTCTGACCATTATTAACCTTGAAATTGAAATTTTATAAGAAAATATCTTCTCTCTGCATCACTCCTTTTCATATAAAAAAATCATAAGAACTTTTGGTCAATTTAAAAGCCATTCTACCTCAGCAACACCATACTTTTTTTCAATAATATGCCTCTACAAAGCTTCAAACACAATTACAAATCTCCATAGCCATTTGGCTAAAGAACATTATTCATCACTCTTAGCTTTTTGACACCCAATCCTCCATATCTCTCCCTTTTACAAATAACATCCCATTTCACTAAGTGAAGCTTCCTATTTCCTTTGTTATCATTACATAAGAAATTCCACATTATTCTCTCTAATTTAATCTCAACAGACTTGAGCATATCAAATAAAGACATAAAATACACCGGTAAGCTTGAGAGAAAACTATTAACAAGCACTACTTTACCTACTCTATTGAGAGAGAAAATTCCAACCTGCTAGTTTTGCATGAGCCTGTCAATTATTTTATCCCATTTGTGAATGCCTTTGTATTTATCATCCAAAGGAAAACCCGTGTAAGTGGTAGGAAGAGTTGAATTGTAACATCCCATAAGACAAGTAAATGCATTCATGTCTGCATCATAACCAACTTCATATGGATGACTTTTGGACAAATTTATCCTGAGACCAATGAGTAACTCAGAACATCAAAGTAGAACTCTGGGGAATTTAACTTGATCAGCACAAGCATCTAGAAAAATTAAGGTGTCATCAGCAAATTTTAGATGACCAGCCTTAGTGTTAGAGCATTGCTTGATCGAACTCACAAGTGTTGATATCTCAAGCTTGTTTTCAAATTTAGTTGTCAAGACTATATCTTGATTTCTAGTCTACAATTAGTTAAGTCTCAGATTAGGATAGATGTGTAGTTGAGAAACGGACATCACGACAGTCATCATTATGTTCTACCGTTTGAAGGCGAAGATCAACCGAAACTTTTGGAGAACTTCTTTAACAAAAGGTAAGTGAAGAATGAACCACCTATTTCTCAAGTTATATTCATCTCTCTATCTATGATACATTGTCACATAACTAATTAGACTATCATAAGCATATCAAGAATTTCGAGTCAAGATTGTCTTGGTAATTAGTTCTCGAATTATATATGACTAAGCTTAATGAACATTTGTTCATACTTGATGAATTTTGGTTAAGGACAATTTATTGTTCGTAATCTAAATGACGATTCAAGATTATCATTCGAAAATAGCCTAGAACTGTGATACGTGTCATTGATGTTATTTGGGAATGTTTTGAATCGATCTAGAGAGAAATATAGAACTACTGAAAATCTGGATACTGGACAGTATGCATACCAATTTCACAAACTGGGAAAACTTTTATAGGTCCGAAGCCGAAGTACATGTACTCAATACACGTACTGGCGTAACTATAGTTCGACAGCGACTTAGTGGTACGCATACCTGGTATCCATACCATAAAAAGTCTATAAACTCATGAACCCGGAATGGTACCCAAACCAGTACGCGTACTGAAAAAGATCTTTCGTTTTGGAACGGTGTGGTATCCACACCCGGTACATATACGGAAAAGTTATGTATGTTCCGGAACTTTAATTTGTCTTAAGGGTACACATGCCCGGTACATGTACCATGACAAATAAAGTCACGAACAAGGCTGAAGTACACATACCTAGTACACGTACTTGCCCTGTCGAATATTTCCAGATTCACATAAAATATTTCTGTGAGATAATTAGCATTTGAATAAATATCTAAGAACACTCTATAGATATGATTGATTACATTATAACCTATGTTGTGACTCAAACTTAAAAGTCTTAATTTTTATGAAAATGAATTAAGCTTATGGTTCAATCTAGTTTCAGATATTGTTTATGAACGTTGTCTTTATACACGGTCTGGTTACGGTTTATCCTAACCAGAGTGTATATCTTGATATGTCAATCACATTTCAAAAATTCATCTAACGGAGGATATTGTTTACTTGGTTCCAAGCTATCTTAGCTTAAACCTAAAGCAACCTATGCTTTGAAAGTCTATAAAAGTGGAACCTCAAACAACTGGGATCTTTGAATACCGACGCTACTTTGTGTGTCCTAGTTATAAACTAGAGACGTCCTCTTCCTAAAACCCTTTTAAGGTTTAGCAACTAAAAAGACTTCATAGGGATTCATGAAGCCAGGTCCGACTATTGTTTATCATGATAGCTCGAGTATCCTGATCTTAATTGATTGTTGAGCTTGCTCCATCAATCAAGATAAATAGAAATCATCAAAGTTTTCTTCGTCTTAGAATTTGTTGATTCCAAAAGTCCAATACTTGTGAGGTAAATAATAATCTAGGATGCTCTTGGGGAAGCATAAGTACGTATTTTGAGGTTAGCTAGACTTTATCTATTGCTATGAATTTCCAGTCTCACCTTGATCTACAATCAAAAAGGAAATCACACATATATGCTTATCTGTGGGAGGCAGATTGGTTTAAAGTGTTTAATTGAGTTGAAGTAACTCTTAGACTGTAAAGGACGTCAGCTAAAGGAATCATTTGCGCAGAGTCCTGCTGGGATTCAAGAGGTGTAAGGAGCGGGACTGTAACTGAATTGTTGTGAGGGTATAATTTGGTCTCAAATACATTCCGGTCTGAAGTTAATTTGTTGTAGGCTAGTGACTGTAGCGGCTTAATACAGTTTGGTGTTCAATCTGGACTAGGTCCCGGGGGTTTTCTGCATTTGCGGTTTCCTCGTTAACAAAATTTCTGGTGTCTATGTTATTTATTTTTCCACATTATATTGTTTATCTTTATAATTGAAATATCACAGGTTGTACGTAAATCAATCAAAGTAGATACATCCATCCTTTTTTGTTAGATAAGACTTGATTGATTACTTGGAAATTCATCTTTGGAATCACCCAAGTACTCTCATACGTAAATCAGGTTCACTTGCTAGTCTCCATAAACTTTCTGATTGTAAGAGAAAGATATATAAATATGAATATTTTTCCTTGATTGAGATTCATTAAGTTAAACTCTCGGAATTGTATTTAAGTTTGTCCATACATATTTCCTAAAAAAACATTGGTGGTGTATTTTGGTACCCCCGCATTTTAACGTAGCACCATATTTTGTGACTTGAAAAATATTTAGAAAATCATCAGCTTGAGCTTTCTTCATTTTTGCATTAAAAGCTTCACCAACAATTAAGAACAAGAAAGGTGACAAAAGATCACCTTGTCTGATGCGTTTCTTGATCTTAAAATATCCTTCAAAAGAACCATGAGCACTGAGAACATCACATGGTAAACACAATATTGTATCCGTCTTCTCCACTTTATACCATACCCATTTTCTGAAGAACCTTGTCAATGAAAAACTAGTTTACATAGTCAAAGGCCTTTCAACATCAATTTTATAAAGTAAAATAGGAACCCCACTCTTAATTCTTAAGTTAATCAACTCATTTGCAATAAGAACCCTGTCAAGGATCTGTCTTTGTTTAAGAAAAGTTGACTGTTGTTGAGAGATTACATGACGTAAACATAGAGTACACCTTTCTTCCAGAACTTTAGATAGAATTTTGTAACTCCATTAACCAAACTTATAGGTCTCAGGTCTTTGATTTCTTCATTAGAGTTCTTCTTTGGAATAAGAGCGATGAAGGTATTTTTAAGTCTACAATCTAGAATACCTTTCTCTTGTAATTCCTTGGAAACATTAAGTACATCAACTCTTATAGTGCTCCAAGTCTTTTGGTAGATTTGTATTGGATACCCATCAGGCCCAAGAGCCTTATACTTTCCAAGAAATTTGATAGCATTTAGAATTTTATCTTCATCAATTTCTCTTTCAATCCAGTCGCTCATTTCAGAATGAATGAAATTGAAGAATAAATCACCCAATTTAGGTCTAGAGTAAGACTGAACCTGAAAAACATTTTTGAAGTAGTCAACAATGTCTGTTTTGATTTCTCCATGATCCATTATCATTTTACCGTTAACATTGATCTTAGTAATACGATTCCTCCTCCTCCTCTTATATGAAGCAATTTTATGAAATAATTTGGTGTTTTTATCCGTACCTTCCATGTTCTGCACTTTAGCTCTAGTCTTCCGTTTTCCAGCTTCAATGATAACCAGATTACAGTAATCTTGTCTTTCCTTAAATTTTTGGTCCCATGGAGCTTCAATTAAACCAATATTTGATTATTCTTCTGCATCAAGATGTACAAAAATCTCTTCCAAATCATTAAGATGCATGTCCACTTGACCATACTCTTCACTACTCTATATTTTTAACTTGACCTTTAAAGCTTACAACTTCTTACAAAGAACAAACCCTGCACTACGATCAAAAGAAAAAGAATCCCACCAAGTTTGTTTTAGAGATAAATATAAGGGATGAGAAATCCAGTATACCTCAAAGCGAAAAGGGCCATGTCCACTAACAACACCTTCGCAAAGCAGAGCAAGAGGATAGTGATCTGAGCAAGATCTAGATAAAGCTAATTGAGTGACAATAGGATAAACAATAATCTAAATTAACACCATTATTATGTGATCCTTTAAAGTAGAAGGTGATCGATCTATTTGTCACGTACGTAGACTTTATGGTCCAAAAGTTAGTATATAATACATGCATTATCTTGTTGTTCTTTCTTTTGTTTTGCAAGTCGCACTTTTAAAGGCTAAAATTGATTTTACGTTAAAAATGAGTCTACAGAATGCCTTTCATTGTTATGCCCGAAGTTAGAGCAGCAAACTGAAATTGGTTCGCAATAGTTGGAGGATTTAAGTGCGAGGTGTATAATAATAGTTTTGCACCTGGCGCAAACTGTGGTAGTCAATTCTCCATATACTACGAATAGTATAGTTATTTTTGATGGCTGTATAATCCTTTCACCACCAACCGCTTTAAGAAATTTATATTTCAGGGCTAGTAAACTCGTAAAATCTTCCGCTGGACTTAAACGCGTTGCACCATTTTCCTTCGCCAAGGTTTTGTCGCGTAGGGTTTTCTTTGCCAAATTTTTAATGAGGCAGCATACGCTTGCACATCACCATTCTCTGACGATACCCGTTATACTCTTTTTCTTTGGTCATGTTTTGTCCCACGTGGTTTTCCTGACAAGGTTTTTCACGAGGCGAACATAAGCATAGATGTTGACAATATTATGAGCTTTTGGCGTTCAGGTTTCATCGCAAGTGGTTTTACTGGCGCAAAGCATTCAGGTTTTGTCCCAGGTGATTTTCTTGACGCAGTTTACGTAAAGAAGAGACGTGGAGGCGGCGATCCACATTCTAATGAAAGATAAAATTTGTAAACATGAACAAACTCATTCTGACTTCAGGTTTTGTCCCATGTGATAGTTCCTTTTGATGCGGTTTCGATAAAGAAGAAAGTTAGTTATAGCCAACACCCCACTAAATCTCCAAATGTTGTATTCTTTTTCCTTCGACCAGTTTTTGTCATACCTGATTTTTGTGGCAAGATGAGTCAACAATTATAGAATGATGTCATCCAAGGGGTAGTATTATACAAAGTTGGGTTTGTGGATGACCACAATTATGTGGACTCATATAATCTGCCAAATACATGATACATAGGTTTCAACGAGTCTTGTGTATAACTCCAGTATAATTATCTCTTCCTGGTGTTGCAACTGTATATACACCATTAATAGCAAACTCTATCTACTCCATTAAGGTCAACGGATGTAATTAGTGACGGTAATAATAAACTAGAACACCGCTGCCATGATGGGGAGGGCCGACCGAACAGAAGACAAATAAGCCAAATTGAAAAACTAAAAGTATCACTTTTCCTCAAACGGAGGGAGTACATCGTTTTTTTAGTTGCAACGGAAATTTAGTTGATGCATACACCAAAATATGGCTACATAATGTGTTATGCATCTTTTGTGGTGGTTTGCATAATGGCTATGTATTCAATTTTCAAAAATTGTGCCTAAAAGGATAAATACCTCCGAATTTTTGTAAAAACTTTAAATTTGATATTTTTGTTTATACTCATTGTATAGATCTCTTTAAAAGCTTCCGATGAGATAAAATTTGTAAAATTTCAAAGAGCGGATTTTTAAATATGTTATATTCTAGTTTGCTTGCCAATTATACCCCTGAAAAAATAGGATACATAAAGACCTATATCAATTGGACTAAAAAGGAGGGACAATTTTGTCAAGTGAAAAAGTAATCATGGACACCAAAGGTTTCCAATCTTTTTATCAAATTGCATATTTGCGTGAGGCTTCATTTTACAAAAAAATGGTCATAGAAAAGGCTCCCTCGCTTCGGGCCCTCCGATAGGTCGGCCCAATAAAAAAGGATGAGAGACAAATCCTTGAACTTTTCTCTTTCTACTTATATTTATCGCAGTATTATTTGAGTATTTAGAGATAGAAGTAGAAACGATGGCAACACAACAAAGTTAATAATATCCGACAATTCAAATTTATAAGAGCACACTGAATAAAAAAAAGGAACATTATTCGAATAAAAATTCTTAGTTTACGTTTGGTAAGATTAAATTCCATGGAATTAGCATCTTCACATGGATATAACGCGCTTTTCATTATTTGATTATTACAAATTTATTTCTATGAAATTATAGATCCATTCTACAAAAAAACGTGGCCTAAAATATGTTTTAAACTTAATTCCGAGGCCAACGAAAGTCTTTTTTTTTTTTTGACACGGTAAGCTGGGTTAAGGACACCAAACCAAAACAAAAGAAAAATAGAGAAAAGAAAAACAGAACCTAAAAGGCTAAAAGCAAAAACTATCTACTAGTAGCCTTTTTTCTTCTCTCATACACCACTTGGTTCTTGTCAGCCGCCAGAATTTCCTTGAAGTCTGTAGAGAAATCTTCATTCCTCATTTCCTCCCACATGCTCTCAGCCCTTTTACTAGCCAAAGAATCTGCTGCTCTATTAGTCTCCAACGAAAGTCTTTCCTTGTCTCTTTCACGATATTTACTCCATGGAAGGTGTATACTATGGAATCAGTATCCTGGGAAGGTAAAGAAAGACTTTCCATAGAATTCCATGAAATTAAGTTTAAAACATATTTTAGACAATGATTTTTTTATAATTCCGTGGAAATAGAGTTTTAATCAAACGGTGAAAAACACGTTATTTACATGAAAATATGGCTAATCCCGTGAAATTAATTCCTATCAAACACAACCTAAAACAATTTTTTTCATTGACGCTTCTTTTAAGAAAGAGGATTTTTCGATGAGCTATGCTTTCATTCTATACTCAGCTGATGAAGAGACTTTCATGCACCTATCTGCGGGTTCGGAGTGGGCAACGTCAGCTTTCCACACAAAAGAAAAATCCTTATTAAATGTTGTTAGGTGGTTAAAAGAAAATATAATATCAAGCGTGTTCATAGTAACTGATTGCAAAGATTTGGCGGACAATTTAAATAAGGTAAGCACAGACTCTTCGTGATCAGCGGAAAATACCTTACAAGAAATAAGGACAATATTGGGCGATCTACCTCAAGCTAAAGTGAAATATATCAAGAGGAACAATAACTCAGCAGCGGACTTCATTGCAAAGGAGGCAAGAATTAAAAAGCTACAACACATGTCAAAGAACATGCGACAAAAAGTTCATAAATCTAGCATAAATTCTAATGTTTTCGGTGAAAATGACTTTCTAAATCTGGTGTACTATATTTGCTTATTAATATATGATCTTTTTCCATTAAAAAAAAACAATTTTATTCGAAAAGTTAAATAGGGATGGTGGGACAATCGCCGGTAATTGTACGAGATGCTATGCATTTTTTTTAGTTAGATATGATCATGATCTCTCTATCAGTGTGGGTAACGGCATTTCTGCAAGTGGGGGGAGAGAAGGTGCCATGATTCAAGGAAGAAACTATTAACTACTTTCTAAAGTTTAAGAATAATTTTGTTTGACTTTCAAACTACGCTCGTCGACAGATGAATTACAGATGTCCCATTGAATCTTAAACACCACTACACTAGGATTACATATATGCAAATCAGATCAACTGTTTTTAGTACAAACAGTCGGCAACTTGGACATCAAGATGAGTTGATTATTCTTATAATTCCGAAAATTATGGGTGTTACTCTATTGGCTCCAGGATCATACAAACAAAATATGCAATTTATTTTCATATTCTAGCCTAGACCCAAGTCACCTTTCCCCCAAGAAATATCAGCTTTCCCTGTAATAATTATCTATGCAGAAAAACGCTAACGTTACCAAAGACTAACAGGGGTTAGTCAAATGAGATTTCAAATGATTTTTACAGAGTTCTCAAATCCGTTGTTAAAAATTAAGACTTTTGTTGAGTCTCCTAATATCTATTGTTATTGGATAAAAAAAAATTTTAAGTCATTTAAATTCTCTAAAACTCCATGCTATTGGATTAGGTTTTCATAAGAGTCACTCCAACATCCATGATTATAAAGGGGATACCACTATTAGAGGGGGTGATACCATTTCAGCGATCCGACGGTCAGGATCTGTTAATATTTATTTGTCCTATATGGATTGGTATCACTCCCAAATAATACTGGTATCCCCCTTTATAAATCGTGCCAACATCCTTGTTATTCGATTGAGAATTGAAAGTCATTGATTTATTTTTTTCAGAAATTTGGGGAGACTTTTTTAGGAAAATAGGCATGGTAGAAATCTCTCCTCAAGAGGTGATATTTCTGGAGACGTGGAAACTTGAGGAATATTTGTTTTTGAGAGTAGGGCTAATTTTTTTTTTTTTTTTTTTTTGAGCTGATGACCAAGTAACGGGCCATTTGCAGAGTAAACCAGTGCGCGAGATTGCATAGATAATAAAATGAATGTGGGATGACTGAAATAAGAAAAATGAAAACATAGGCACAAGGCAACAACGAGATTTATTTTGACAATGAACGCGTATTTTACCGGGTATTCATGGTATTTTTATTTAGATTATAACGTGTATAATAGAGTAACCGGTAGATATTTTGAATTTTCTAATTAGATATTATACATTTTTTTGTCTCTACAAATCACAAAGACTCTTTACGAATATCAATATTGTGTCTCTACAGGTCACAAAAACTCTCTAATATACTCTGATAGAATCACTAGAAATCTCTATATTTTTAGAGAATCTCCGAGAATCACTCAAAATAAAAAAATCTATATAAATCTCAATTGACCAACTCCCTGTAATATCATTCAATTTCGATAATATTAACTTCTTCAATGTAAGCAAGTAATTACATATACCAAGTAATTACCCAATAAGATATACCAATAAAGGATTCACAATATGCGCTTGAACATGCGATCAAAACAATAGCACAAATAGTAAAATCTACGACTTACTTGAGTGATGATGGTCAGGGGGAGGAGGGATTGTAGCTGGAGAAGTAAAACTTCCATGGCAGAGAAGAAGCATTTTTCTTCTAACGTAATTGAAATTTGAACTTTATCTACTAGCGAAAATGCCAACTAAGATTACCTTTCTTTGACGTATAAGATCAACATGATCTTTATACTGACTGCATATACCCATGTCCGTGGGGAATGAATACATAACTTTTTAGCTTGTATCGTTTTCGTCCTTCTCCAATGATTCAGAGCTTACTATCGGCAAATTCCTCCGGTACTGAGGAGATGTCAACCTCCTTTCTAAGGGTGTCTTCCTCTTGCTCACTACAAATCTGTTTACGCCTTTCCTCATTGGCATTATACTAGGGAAATCTTCATCAGGGATTTGACTTAGCTCCGATATATCTTTTATCTGGGCAGCTCTCCTAAACCATCTCTCTGCCTTTGCTTCTTCTGACATGTCCAGAGGATCCGGTTCCGTCACTAAAGATCCTTCTAAACTCCTTCCAGAAAATCCGCTGTCTGTACTCCCACTATTCTGAGTTCTCCCAGGCTGATCCTGGATTGAACTTCTGAGACTGGGACTCGGTGCTGCCTCTGACCTGTTATTGCTCTTCTTCCAAGATGGACTTATCCAATCTTCGTTAGGTATTTGGGTTGAATTCCTAGTGGATCCATCCTGAACACTATTAGACTTGTTCTCGCTGGAATTCTTTGTGAACAACGATGTATTCAAGCTACTCCTACTCGCTGGTTGATAATCTTGCATTTCTGTAGAATGGTGACCAGCACTGCAAATGGAAGTATCGGCATTGGGCCCCTTGGACTTCTCTGGCCCACCCTGAATCACTGACATTGAAGATGAGGCATCTGTAGACGTTGTGGTTTCTAATGGCTCCTGATCTTTGCCCTTTTTAGCAAAATAATCAGGCGGGAAAGGAACAAATGGGACGAAGTTCGTACTGTTAGTCTGCTCCATGGCCATGCGCCTTTTGTACAGAGGTGAGGTTAAAGACCTATCCTTCTTCTTGCTCACAACAAATCGATTTTCCCCCTTCCGCATAGGCATAATTTCTGGGAAATCATCATCTGATATAGCACTTGCAAGATCCGTCACATCATGCAGTTCCGCAACCTTCTTAAACCATCTCTCTGATTTCTCAGCTTGTTCTTTTTCTTCCTTGCTAACAATTTGATTTACTGGCTTTCCAGCGAGTAGCAAACTATCACCTGACTCAGAAGGGAGAGAAGAAGCCAACTGTTCATCATCCTTAACCACGTTTACATTCTGATATGTGACTTGTTTATCCTTCTCTGGTTCCTGAGGTTTGGCAAACATATCAGCCGGCAATGGCACAAATGGAACATAATTAGAACTGCTTCCCTCGGATTGCCTGAATGGAGAAGAGGCTGAATTTGAAACTGAAGTCTTTGCTGCTCCAGCACTATTTTTCTCAATTGCAACTTTACCATCATTCTTCTCTGGAGCAGATGATATGCGACCGAGGATTCTATCCAAGCTTTGGTTGATAGATGACTCCGAGATTTTGCGTGAACCCACCACATCCTCCGACTGAAAACCGCTTCCCTCCATAGTTGTATCATTGCCAAAGCTCACTTGATACTGATCATCCGTAGAGTTGCGCTCCAGGGGTTTCTTTCGGGTGCTCACCACAAATCTGTTCACCCCTTTACGCAGAGGCATAATTTCTTGCCCATCGTTTATGGGATTGGTGAAGCCAGAAGAATTGTTGGCTTGAGAAGTCCTGATTTGGTTGATCTCGTTAGTGAACCCAGAACTAGATCTTGGGCCAGGGGTGGTTTCGCTAGGGCACTTGCAATCACATCTTAAGCATACAACATTCCTCCCATAGTTATAGAAACTACATCTGAGAAAAGTGAACTGCATTAGATGCATTAGATGGAAACAGACGGATTATCAGTTGGTGAAACCAAAAAAAAAAAAGACTCTTACTGCGGACACTCCCATTCTCCTCCAGTCAGCAGTCTCTTCGGCCTTGCCTCGTCACATTCCAGACATTTCATATTTTTAGCAAAGTTCATGAAACTGCACCTGCTCCACAATAAAATGAATACGGCTAGGTTAACAGGGCGATAAATATACGCCAACCACAATGTTCACAAGCAAGTAGTCAGTGTCACAATGCAAGTGGACCAGAAGAGGTAGTCTGAAAAGAGCTTCACATAACAGAACCAATTCTTCTGATAAAAAACGGACTGAACAATGAGGGAAGGGAAATTGAGTTGATAATGTACTAATACCCTATTAAGAGTTGACCTTGATGTCTCCAATACGACTTGCAAAAATTCATGTCAGTAACATAACCCACTTGCAAGAATTCATGTCCGTAACATAACCCACATCAAACCACAGTACATCAGTTTTCTTCTATACTTTTATCCAGGATGTGAAGATGGTTCACATTTAGGAAAGACGCAGTGCTGAGTAAAATTAAGGTTATCTTTTCTTATCAGTCAAGATTGAAGAAGTCACACGTTTTGGCAATTTTACGTGATATAAAGGGTTCTAAAATGGTGTGTCGTGTTTATATGTACACTTGTAGAACAATCAGCGATAAAGATGATCTTATGATGTTCATCCCTCGCGGTAGAGAAACCAAGGGGCGGTTTTTGCAGAGAAGTTTGAGGAACATACTTGGGAGATGAAACTCACCTCGAACAAATCCAATCGCCTCTTTTCATCTCAATGTTTCGTCCAAGAGGCCCAGGCTTTTGTCCATATTTATCTCGGAATTGCTTTGGCATTGAGCCAGATAAGTCCGCCTCTTGAACTTTTCTGCTTGCATCAGACAACTCATCCAACAAACGGCGAACTGATGATTCAACAAGTTCTCTATTGATAGTGTATTTATCCACTGAAGTTGTGGGAGAATGGCATGTGTAGCTTAAAATGTACCGCATCAGATCAACCATACCTTCTCTTTGCTCCAAATCCTACATTATTTGCCAAAATGGTTTAAACAGTATAAGAAACAACACATGACAGCGTAGTGGTGATACAGATTAATGTCTACCCCACAAAAAAAAAAAAAAAAAAACAAGAGTGATCTTCTAGCACCATCCCCTTAGTCCAACATGGTTTTGAACAGGCAAACAAATTCCCCGGTACATGACTTCATAACACAGTAAAGGAAACCTTCATTTCAGTGTAGAGTAATCAAATAAAACAAAATTCACAAAGCACCAACTTAGATTATTGAATTCTGTATCAAATTACTAATTCAACTCAGGATGATCTTGTTTTCTTAATTTCCTTGCTGCTTTCATATTTAATTTACAAAATAAAACAAACTCAGGTTTTTACTATCAATCCAAAAGTAGCAAAGGTATCTCCATTTCTATGACACTAAATTCTCCAATGCACAAAATATAAAATAAATAAATAAAAGATGTTTATATAAACTTACACTGTTTTCATTTCTGCCCAAGAATGATTTAATCCCTCTTTCTGAATCAACCGCATCTTTGAACATGAATGGCAACCCATTTGCCACAACAACCTCGATATCCTTTCGTGAAAGCGATCTTTTCCAACAACACAAATTACATCAGTTTTAGTAAATTAAAACCCCTTAAAAATGACTAATTTTGTATGTACAAACATGACAAAAGGTATACCCCAAAAGATGAGAGTGATCGAAAGCAAATGAAAGACAAGCATTTGCAGCTGGTTTAAGCTCATCAGAAAAATCTTCAAAATCATCCAGACTCTGTCTTCGATCAAAGTAACCAGAAGCAGTAAGATTCTCTGTGAGTTTGGACCATTCAGGCCAAGGATGAGCAACCCTGGAATTAGAAGAAGATCCCAAAGAGTCTAGATGATAATCTTCTTTGATAACACCAGTAGTTTGAGTGTGAATACTACTACTCTCTGAAGATTTAATTGAAAACCCTAATCTAATACGACGTGAATTCAAATAAAATCTACGTTTTGATAAAGAAGATGATGAGAGAGAAGCATTAGAAACCCTAGAGAGGCGTATAACTGATGGGCGTGAACAAAGAAGAGGGAATGGAGATGTGAGTAACATGGATAACTTCGAAGCGGTGCCCATCTCCGCCTCGGATAGATAAATAAGATAATTGCGCAAACCAGTTAGAGAAAGAGAGACGGTGATTCAAAGACTGGAGAGGGTTTTAGGTTCTCAGTTCTCAGGCGTTAAACCATGAAAGTTCTGGAATGATGCTCCAAGATAAGACTAGTCGCTTCTCACTTCGTAAAGCTTAATCGCCAGTGAGAAGATTTTATGGTGGTTATATGACAACTCATTTTCGTTATTAGCATCTTTTACTGGGATAATCGGCTTCATTTCTGTTTTTATTATGGCCATTTTCTTTGAAGCCTATTACTGGGCTCCAAGCTTATGGAAAGTAAGAATGGAAAACCCAACCTTTTTCTTTCTTTTTTTTTGATCGCATAAATGGGGTGGATTTGATCAAATTATAGATTTTGAAATAATTTCGGAATTATATACGGTTGGGAAATATTGGTTTTCCCAACAGTAAATCAACTATATGGTAGTTACGATTGGGAAAATTGGAGACTCTCAACCGTATATTAAATTTAAAAAAAAATTGATTTTGATCTTGATTTTCAAACCCTAACTATAAATTAGTTTAACTTTAATAACTAATCATATTTAATTTAGTTAATCTAGTTATTAGCACTTACTAATGCAGGATATTGTCATTAACAAAATTGATAGGTTAAGGGGTTTTGTTGATTACTATTTCATGACTCTCTGTTTTGTCATCTTGTAAGCCCTAAAAACCAAAAGTTTGGAGCACCTTTAGGGATGAAACTTTCCCCTAATTTGTGAAAATTATTGTAATAACCCTGGAAATTATTGTAATAACATTGGTAACGTACCCCAAATTCTAAGATGGTTAATAGGAGGAAAACTACTTTTACTAGAGGGAAAGTTGACCTGGTCTAGGTTATTTGACTTTTAGTCAATATCGGGTGGATTGATAATAAACTCTCCCATATGATTTTTTTTCTTTTTTTCTTTTGGAGTTTACATTTCCATACCGCCCTTGCGGATGTCATGAGAACACCGTTAAGCGATCTGTGCAAGGTTGTATTCAAACGGGACGTACGGGAGGGAGGAGAGCCCAGATTGTATGATGCAGGTGCTGCAATGAAATTGGTAAAAGCAAACAAACCTATTATATATGTCAGCTTCAATTGTAATTTACAGGTCATTCCCATTAGTCATGCTACTTGTTTCCTGAAACTTCTATAGAATGTCAAGATCGTGCATTTGATCTCATGAAAAGACAAAAAACTAGGGATAGAGTTATAACTGGAAAACATAATTATAGGTCAAAGGACGTTTGGGCAGGACATATACCCAACTAAGACAACGTTATATGATCTTGACAAGTTATCAATTGCACAACCAAGACTAACGACCAATTATCTAACTCAGGAACATTAGCAATCGGTATCGTCTTACTAGTATTGATAAGTAAACCAACCACGTATTCGAATCTGGATATGATAGTTTTCTTCCATTTTAGCACTTCACACTCAGGATCAAATTAACAATCTAAGCATTTTGGGATCAAATTAGGGTTCTTTTTGATAGGAGGCAAGCTTATTTTGAATCCACCCAATGATGATCAGGAGTCAAATAACCTTGACTAAAGTCAGCTTTCCCTCTAATAAAAGTGGCTTTCCTCCTATTAATTATCGAATTTTAATATCTGCCTAAAAAATCTCCATGTGTGTGGCACACACACTTTTATTTTGAAATACTATTTTGTCTTGTCACTTTTGGAAGAAAAAAAATAACTAATTTTCTAACCCGATCCCCAAATTTCTCATAAACCAATTCTCAAACAAAGAAACTGAGGAGGTTAATTTTAAAAGATCCGTACATCTTCCGAAATCACGGATACTATCAAGTAGAACCAACCTAATAGTCCTAGAAATAATAAAATTTAGTAAGTTTGGTCTAGTCGACTCGGTCAACGGTTTGTTTGGTCCCTTTAGTAAATATTTATTGTTGTTTGATCCTAAATATTGTCGTTTGGTCCTAGGGTGAACGATACCCACACGGAATCTATTTTTTTGATTACTAAAATACCCATTTAAGACCAAATATATATTGATTCTTTGAGAGAGAAAAAAATCAGTTTCAAATTCATTTTCTCTCTCCTCTCTGCTGCTGCTTCTGCTATCGAATTTTTCTCCTCAGTTGTTGTCGAAATTTTCTAGGGTTACGAAGATTGATTCAATTTACAGAGAATAAATTGATTTTTTTTTTTAATTTCAATGATTGATTCTAATTTTTATAGATTAATTTGATTTTTGGTTACGAAAATTTGATGATTCGAAGATTGATTTATATCCTATGAAGTTTCTGTTTGATTACGAATATTCATTCGAGTTATTTTGATTTGAGATTTTGGAGATCGATTTTTACAAAGACTGAGAGCGTGTGGTGAGATTTGATTTGGGATTACGAAGATTGATTGGATTTTACATAGTTTGATTTGAAGATTGTTGTTGGAATTTTTCTTGTTTCTGGTGAGTTTTCATACTATTTTCTCTCTGATTTTCAGTTCATTCATCTTGAGTTATAAATCAATTTTTTGCATTCTATGCTATTTTTTTTATTAGTTTTGATTTTTTTTTGTAAGAATAATGTGTTCATCTGAAAGAACGAACTGTTTTATTAAGAATTGAGGCTCATCTGAAGAAGAAAAAAAATGAACTTATTTTGTTAAGATTTGGTGTTCATCTGAAAGAATGAAGTTATTTTGTTAAGATTTGGAGTTCATCTGAAAGAATGGAGTTATTTTTGTAAAGAATAGGTGTTCATCTGTAAGGACGATTTTTTTATTATTATTTTTTTGTTAAGAATTAGGTGTTCATATGTTAGATGAACTCTTTTTTGTAAAGAATTTGGTGTTCATATGATACAATGAACTCTTTTTTGTTTAAGAACAAGGTGTTCGTATTATAGAATTAAGTTTTTTTTTTTTAGTTCATTTGTTTATGTGAACCTTTTTATTTTTTGCAGGTTCATTATGTCCCTCTCAAGTTGTTATGTTGTTATCTACTACAAAGGACATGGAATTTCATTGGAAGTTTCTTTACCGTCGTTGCTTCGTGACTTGAAAATATATGTTTGTGATTATTGGAGATCCTTAACTCCACAAACCATAAGTTTTAGTTCTTAGCGAAGGTTGTGAGGAAGTGTTTATTAGTTGTGATTTTGCTCTCCAAAGGCTAATTGTTGTTTCTTGTTCGAAGCATCTTACATAGTTTGATTTGTTAGTTGAGGACGTTATTCTCATCGTGTTGGTTTCAGCTTTTCATCTGGTATTTCCGTGCAGAGTGTCAGCGATGATGAATCATGTATAATGAGTTTACAGAGACTTCAAAGATTAAATACTTGGCGGAAGGGCATGAGGTAGTGAAACCTCTTTTATCTGATGGTTGGGAAGACATTTTTAGATGTGTGGGTAAAGTTTTTCATGGTGGTGTACAAGAAGTACGTGTCAACAAATATTGTATGAAGTCTGGTTTTAAAGTAGTAAATGTTAAGAATGACAGACTTAGGTATACAGTTGAAAAAGTGGGGGTCTAACAACCACACCCAATATTTCGTTCGGCAATCTGAATAGACAAACTCCAATATACTTTCAAGAGAAATAACTAGACAGTCAGACTCAATCTAGAGAAAAGTATATCACAGAGTTTATATCTCTGTTTCACAATGTAATCAGCAAATCAAATAGATAGAAATCCGCGAGCCTGATTATTATGTGAAACAACTTGAACGGTACCAAAGACCAATGTTCAAGTGTCAATCAATTTATATAAACAACCAAAGGTTGGATTATCTAATTGATTGATCTTAACGCACAACCTATGATATTTCTATTATATAACAAAATATAATGCGGAAAAGAAATAACACAGACACTAGAATTTTGTTAACGAGGAAAACCGCAAATGAAGAAAAACCCCGGGACCTAGTCCAGCTTTGAACACCACACTGTATTAAGACGCTACAAACACTATCCTACTACCAATGAACTTCGGACTGGAATGTAGTTGAGCCCTAATCAATCTCACACTAATCAAGGTACAGTTACGCTCCTTACGTCTCTGAACCCCAGCAGGGTTCAACACACTTGATTCCCTTAGTTGATCTCACCCACAACCAAGAGTTGCTACGACCCAAAGTCGGAGACTTTATAAACAAATCTGTCTCACACAGAAAAGTCTATTGGAATAGATAAATCTGTCTCCCACAGAAATACCTACGAGTTTTGTTCCGTCTTTTGATAAAACAAGGTGCACATGAACCAATTGATAAACCGGACTTATATTCTCGAAGAACAGCCTAGTATTATCAATCACCTCACAATAATCTTAATAGTATGGTAGCTGATAGACGCATTTATGTGTCTATTTTCATCTCTATTGTGTATATTGTTAGTACCCATTTTTGTACTTATTTTGGTATTTTATCTCTTTGTAGGTGTTTTTGGAGAAATAAGCTTTTGCGGCGAAATTGGCTCGAAAAGTTGATAAATGCAACCCAAGGGACGAGTGTTATGCGGACTCCAGAACGGATAAGGGGTAACCTTTCCCATTCACGTTCAAATTCTGTTTTTGGCGGGAAACCAAAACCAAAACAGAAAACATGTTTCTGGCAGTTTTGGTGGTAGTGATTTGGAGGAGTTTGAGGTCGACTAAACCTCTGATTTTCATAGGATAGACTCCTTATGGGTCTAGGAATCTAATATGGGTGTTGAAATCAATTAAACTGGTCTCAATCGACGGATTTTTATCTCAACAACAAAATATGGAAAGTCACGTGTGTGACCGATTTTAGGAAATTTTAGAGAGATTAAAGTGTTATAAACCTTCCCAAAGATTGGTATCTATCTAAGGAAGAGTTTAGAATCAAAAGGAAAGCTCAGAAACACGTAGAAATTCTAAAACAAGAAATTGCCGCAACTTTGCCGTGAAGAGAAAGGAAGAGATTTTGGAAGATTTTGGAGAGATTTAATCGCTCTTTTTGATATAAATAGATTGGTTGGGTCATATAGAAGGGGTGTCGAAAGTTAGGGAAAGTTTAGAACACCAAAGAGCCGAGAAATCAAAGGTGCAGGAAACCGGGTTCTGCTGCTGCTACTGCTGAAGAACACGAAGAACATTGACCCACACGGAACAGTCGCAGACGAGTGTCGTTCTTCAACAGCAGAACCGATTTATCGTTTATTAACAGCACTTCATTGTAACGGTGATTTCTGTAACGCCATAAAAACGTTGCAGATTCGCTGTATTATTATTCTCCTTCAATAAAAACACCTTTTGAGCCATGTTTCTATCTTTTGAGCATATTTTTACCATGAGGAGCGAAACCCCAACACTGGGATGACGGAGGAAGACGAATATCATACTTGGGGTAATTTTATTAATTCTTTTTAAGACTTTTGCATTAATTTTAATTGAAATTATGATTTGAATTAATTGGTTGTCATTTAATTTGATGATGTATGCTTAGTTTAGGTGTTTAGATACATCATGCTTAGGATTTACAATCAATGTTTTGAGAATCTACCTTGGCAATAATAGAGTCCATGTTTTTCTTGAGCTAAAATTGTCAAAGAATTAATAATTGAACCTTATGTTTTGAATTCGGTGGAATCCTGAGTCCCAGTAACTCTCGCACCCTTTGTAATATTTTTGTATATATTTTTATTAAATTTACAAACTCGAATCTACACAAGTCCGAGTGAACGACAACCTTACTTACCACTTTAAAACCACATTAGTAGCGAAACAAGATATTGTGGAATCACAAACGATGAGACGAAGATGTTTGTGACTACTTTTTATCTTGCCTATCGGAGAATCAATCTCCAGCAAATCTTAGAGAAGATAGTACTCAATACGATAGAACAGGGCAAGATTAGAACACGCAACTACAAAGAAAATAGTTGGGTCTGGCTTCACAATCCCAATGAAGTCTTTAAGTCGTTAACCTACAGGATTTCGTGAAAAACCTAAGGTTAAAGGAGAATCGACTCTGATCACAACTAGTATCACACATGAGGTGTGGGGATTAGGTTTCCTAGTTGCTAGAGTTCTCCCTTATATAGTTTTCAAATCAGGGTTTGCAATCTAAGTTACCTTGGTAATAAAGCATTCAATATTCACCTTTAGATGAAAACATGATTAGACCCAAGCTATTATCTTTCAACCATTAGATCGAACTTAGCTTGTTATACACAAATGAAATGTACCTTCATTTAGGTTTGAGTAACCGTACCGAAACGTGTACACTATGTTGGCTCAACAGTAGTTATCCGAGGTTAGCTATATGAACACTCTCATATCAACCTTATTCATCTTAACCACAACTAGTTCAAATGACTCAAATGAAACTAGTTAAAGAGTTGTTCAATTGCTATATTCTCATAAAAGTATACAAGAACACAATTGAAGAAAAATCGGTTTGATTCACTCGAAT
Source organism: Papaver atlanticum (assembly GCA_023531105.1). Lineage (NCBI taxonomy): Eukaryota > Viridiplantae > Streptophyta > Magnoliopsida > Ranunculales > Papaveraceae > Papaver > Papaver atlanticum. The sequence continues at coordinate 1,615,177 of JAJJMB010003267.1, read as the reverse complement.
CAATTCATGAACATAATAGCCACGATTTGCAAAGAATGCATTCCTTAATATATAAATGTATTAGTTCATGAACAAACCAATTTAATAACATTAACCACTCAAGTATGCAAACGGGTACGCATACTTAAGTACCCGGTCTGAGTTTGGGTTTTGCCAGTATGCAAACGGGTGGGCATACTTCCAAACACAGCAGAAATTTCCGAACCCAAACCCTTCGCCAGTACGCGTATGGGTGTGTTTACTTAGGTACCCGGAATTCCACAACTACAAGTACGCATACGGGTATGCATACTATAGTTCCGGTCATGGATCACATACATGCAAGAATGCGTACTATGTTCATAATCCAATGATGGTTAAGTATTCTAAACTCTATTTCAATCATTGAAACTTTCTTAGAGGATGACAATAGCCGTTTTCACACACTATTAGTATCAAAGCAATTTTCAAGTTATTGAAATAATCATAACAAAACATTCCAAGTCTACATCAAATGATTGTATCACACAAACCATGTAAGATGTTACTCGGCGATTTTCACATGATCATCTTTTGACTTTCGTCAAGAATATAAGATGAACTTTTTTGAAGCGAAAGCTTACCAACACATATTTCGAGAAATATGTAAGCGAGTTAAACTCGAAATCTCAAATGTGCATAATCGAATACTATATAGTAATACGACTTTTGTCCCAATATAGGAGATAGAGTAGAAATAGACTTTCTAACTGATAGATGAGTTTTAGTCTCCATATACCTTTTGTTGATGAAGTTCCATAAGATCTACTTAGTAGTTCTTCGTCTTCAATTGATGAACGCCATGAAGTCTAATGCTCAACTACACAATCTATCCTAGTTCGAGACATCACTATAAATAGACTAGAAATCAAGACTTATAGTTTTGATCACTAACGTTGACAAACAAGCTTGAGATAGCAATGCTTGCGAGTTCGACCGAGCAGTGCTCTAACAATCTCCCCCTTTGTCAATTTTAGTGACAAAACTATCAATACATATGGATTACAAAATAAATAAACTTTGTAGCTTCTCATCCAAATGCTTGATCTCCTTGGTTCTTCAACATTACTCGAAATCTTCGTCACTTCCAAGCACTCCAATGATTCTAAATGTGTTCAACTCAGTATCATAGTTGTTGAAGATCCGTAGCTATAACAATGAGAAAAAAGTTGCTCTCAATCATTGTTATACAGTGTCATAGTATTATTACACAACATTAAAGTCCAATTGTATCACAACTTTGACAACAATACTATGGTGATATGTATCACTATCCCTTAGTCAATACTTCATCTCACAATGAAAACCACTCCCCCTTACATAATGATCCGTAAACTATATGTATTTATAGTGTGAACTACACATTAATTCTCCCCCTTTTTGTCAATATAAATTGGCAAAGGTACGAAAACTAGTGGGATCCTCATGAGATTTTCATAGAGATACTTCATGACCAAAAGGGAACAACATACCAACTTGTTTCGATGATTTCACATAGTCGAAACTTAGTGTATTCATCAAGGAATTTATAAAGATACAAGATAACTCCTACAATATTCCAGAGCCGCACTCCCCCACAAAGATTTGGCAATTAAGCACAAGTTCAAATAAGAACTCTCCCCCATACAATGTCATTCCCGAAAGAACAACAAGAGCGACCTTACTTTTACAAGAAAAGAAGGATTTCTTTGGACAATCACAAATCACATGAAACATGAATTTGTATCCAAAAATCTTAATTGAATTAACCACAAGGAAAATGATCAATTCAATTGGCCATGCTCACATAAGAAAACTTACGGAGCCGCACAGTACATACACAAAGATGTGGATCAGGGAAAGACCAATACTGCGGAATATTCAAAGATTCATTCTATTTTTCATCACTATTTGAACAATGACATATAATAGACTTAATTCTTGTAAACAAAAGTTCATCCTATCTTCCATCAATATTTGCATAATGACATAATAGGCTTAACTTTTGTAGTCAAAAGTTCATTCTATCTATTATCAATACTTTCATACTGACATATAATAGAGTTAACTTTTGAACAAATATGGGAAAGTCAAGGTTCACGGACGTAAACAACATATCCCATAATAATTTGCAATATATAAAACCATAAAGATTAATACTGCAAAAATCATCTTCCAAATAAACTTTAGAATTTAAATAATTAAATCTAAAAACATTGCAAGATGAAAACGTTGGCAATAGCTATGTGTACTCACAATAATGGCTATTCCAAACCCTAGTTATCCTTCTTAAAGACACAAGAATAAATTCTCATAAGAAGTTTCCTAGACATCATAGAGCTTTCTCAGAGCATCTACTGAGAATTCCTTCTCATTATTGAAAAACCCATTGATTATGGGATCGTTCAATTCCTCCATATCTTCAGAAATATCAGTCAACTCACTAAGTTCTCCTTTTAGTCCACACAAGATGTTTTTTTTTAGAGACAACATATGTTCATAGTGAGCTATCTTTTCTAAAGATAAAATGATTCGAGATTTTAAATCATTTATTTTGTTGATGAAATCTTTCACCATACCTCTAAAGTTATTATCAAAATGACAAACAGACAAGAGGCAGTTAGAGGAAGAACCTTCATCTTTGTGAAGGGATTCCTTCACAAAGATACACATTAACTGCTTCAACTGCATCCCTTTTTGTGGTACCTCTAGTAACAGGAGCCATGAAACTATATCTTTCAAGGAAAAGAGAAGTGAAGGGCATTTTGATCACAAATGAATATAAATAGACTTACGAACAACCAAACCCTAGAAGAACTTTGAACAAGTCTTGTACGGTTCATGATCCTTTATCTACTCTTAACAAAAAGATATTTTCTTAACGAAAAAATAAGAAATTACCAAATATAAAAAACTTGAGCAACCTTGATGCAATCCTTATTTTCTCAAGTTACAAATAAGGATGCAAACGTCACTAGTATTAGATAGTGACGGAGTGAGCCAGATGCTCACATCTTTTATCACATAGTGACTTATCAAGGATTGTTGTATAGACAGATTTCTTACCTCGTCTGAATCTGGTTGTTTTAGATTTCTTCTTGTTATCAGGAGAACTATGTTGATTACTCAGAGCCAGATTCATTCTTTGCATGTCATTCTGAAGTTTGGCAATTCTTTCGTTGTTTCTCTTGAATTTCCAACACTTACTTTGAACATGACTTGCAATTCCACAAAACGAACAAATCAAGGATGATTTATTATCTTGCTTATTTGCCTCCTGTTTATCACAACATTCATCATCAATTGTTCCAAACCCGGCTGGAACAAAGGAGTTGTTTGTGCTCACAGTTTTGCTTTCGAACCCTAAACCACTTGTGTTTCCAAAAGAATTCTGACCGAATAACATTGCTGAGAGTTTGGCAGAACTTCCGGACAAACTTTCCAGTTCACACTTAAGAGTATTAATCTCTTTTTGCTTTAGAGATAGGGTCCTGGTGAATTCATCATTAAGACAATCAATCTCAAGATCTTTCACCTGAAGTGATGATTCAAGTTTTTCCAACGAAGCCTTTAGTTGGAGGTTTTCTTGGTGAATTTCTTCACACTTATTCAAGAAATCAACAATCTCGGTGTCACACTCAAACTCTAAATCAGAATTTGAGTAGGAAGAAGTTTCTGTTGTGAGAGCCGAAAATTCATTGAACACCATTGGAAGAATCCAAGCTATTGACAACCTGTGATGATTTTTCTTGTAATGAATCATCAGAAGCATCAACCGGAGAGAGACCTTTCTCATCATTTTTACTTCTTTTTACCAAATCCTTGATCTTTTGTGTAATCAGTGATATATCAAAATCAATATGATTGGAACAACATTCATCAGCCCAAGACAAGTTAGAAGCTTTGCTTGTGTTGGTCACAGCATTGAACGCAGATGTTCTGACTGTGTTTTGATCAAAATCAAGTATTTTTAACTTTCCAACAAGAGTATTCCTTGAAAGTGTATCAAGTTTATTTCCTTCAACGATGGCATGCTTCTTAGAATCGTATCAAGATGGCAACGATCTGAGAATTTCCATCACAATGTCCTTTTCAGGAATAGTCTTACCCAATGCAAAAGATGCATTAACAATTTCAGACACTTTGTAATTAAACTCATCAAATGAATCTTCATCAGTCATATGAAGGTTTTCCCAATCAGAATTTAGGTTTTGAAGCCTAGCTTCCTTTTCACAGGTATTCCCTTCAAATATGGTTTCTAAGATATCCCAAGCATCTTTGGATGTTGTGCAAGTAGTCACATGATGCTGGAGCTCTGGGGTAATGGCATGGATGATAGCATTTAATCCGTCAGAATTTTGCTTTGCTGCAAGAATCTCGGCAGCATCATATTTACCAATATCCTTTGGGACTGTTACATCGCCTTCTGTAAATTCCGGAGGATCATAGCCATTAACCACCTAAACCTATGATTGAAAATCACGCGTTTGAAAAAAGGCACGCATAGCAATTTTACACCATAAGTAATTTGGCCATCGAAGACTGGTGGTACGTTTATAGAGATAGCACTTCTGTCCATATTCAGATCGCTACAAACACAGACTTATGAGGTCTTAAACGTGTTTGCCTGCTCTGATACCAATTGAAAAAGCGAGGGTCTAACAACCACACCCAATATTTCATTCGGCAATCTGAATAGACAAACTCCAATATACTTTCAAGAGAATCAATCTAGAGAAAAGTATATCAAAGAGTTTATATCTCTGTTTCACAATGTAATCAGCAAATCAAACAGATAGAAATCCGCGATCCTGATTATTATGTGAAACAACTTGAACGGTACCAAAGACCAATGTTCAAGTGTCAATCAATTTATATCAACAACCAAAGGTTGGATTATCTAATTGATTGATCTTAATGCACAACATGTGATATTTCTATTATATATAACAAAATATAATGCGGAAAAGAAATAACACAGACACAAGAATTTTGTTAACGAGGAAAACCGCAAATGCAGAAAAACCCCGGGACCTAGTCCAGCTTTGAACACCACACTGTATTAAGCCGCTACAGACACTAGCCTACTACCAATGAACTTCAGACTGGAATGTAGTAAAGCCCTAATCAATCTCACACTGATCAAGGTACAGTTGCACTCCTTACGTCTCTGAACCCACCAGCAGGATTCTACGCACTTGATTCTTTTAGCTGATCTCACCCACAACCAAGAGTTGCTACGACCCAAAGTCGAAGACTTGGTAAACAAATCTGTCTCACACAAAAAAGTCTATTGGAATAGATAAATCTGTCTCCCACAGAAATACCTAGAGTTTTGTTACGTCTTTTGATAAATCAAGGTGCACAGGAACCAATTGATAAACCGGACTTATATTCCCGAAGAACAGCCTAGTATTATCAATCACCTCACAATAATATTAATCGTATGGTAGCGAAACAAGATATTGTGGAATAAAAAACGATGAGATGAAGATGTTTGTGACTACTTTTTATCTATCCTATCAGATAATCAATCTCGAGCAAATCTTAGAGAAGATAGTACTCAATACGATAGAACGGGGCAAGATCAGAACACTCAACTACAGAGAAAATAGTTGGGTCTGGATTCACAATCCCAATGAAGTCTTTAAATCGTTAACCTACAGGGTTTCGTGAAAAACCTAAGGTTAAAGGAGAATCGACCCTAGTCGCAACTAGTATCACACAGGAGGTGTGGGGATTAGGTTTCCCAGTTGCTAGAGTTCTCCCTTATATAGTTTTCAAATCAGGGTTTGCAATCTAAGTTACCTTGGTAACAAAGCATTCAATATTCACCATTACATGAAAACCTGATTAGACCCAATCTAATATCTTTCAAACATTAGATCGAACTTAGCTTGTTATTCACAAATGAAATGTACTCTCATTTAGGTTTGAGTAACCGTACCTAAACGTGTACACTATGTTAGCTCAACAGTAGTTAACTGAGGTTAGCTATATGAACACTCTCATATCAACCTTATTCATCTTAACCACAACTAGTTCAAATGACTCAAATGAAACTAGTTAAAGAGTTGTTCAATTGCTATATTCTCATAGAAGTATACAAGAACACAATTGAAGCAAAATCGGTTTGATTCACTCGAATCAATTCAGGAACATTATACCCACGGTTTGCAAAGAATGCATTCCTTAATATATTATGTATTAGTTCATGAACAAACCAATTTTAGAACTTTAACCACTCAAGTATGCAAACGGATGCGCATACTTAAGTACCTGGTCTGAGTTTGGGTTTCGCCAGCCAGTATGCAAACGGGTACGTATACTTCCAAACACAGCAGAAATTTCCAGACCCAAACCCTTCGCCGCTACGCGTACGGGTATGTGTACTTAGGTACCCGGAATTCCACAACTACAAGTACGCATACGGGTATGCATACTATAGTTCCGGTCATGGATCACATACATGCAAGAATGCGTACTATGTTCATAATCCAATGATGGTTAAGTATTTTAAACTCTATTTCAATCATTGAAACTTTCTTAGAGGATGACAATAGCTGTTTTCACACAATATTCGTATCAAAGCAATTTTCAAGTTATTGAAATAATCATAATGAAACATTCCAAGTCTACATCAAATGATTGTATCACACAAACCATGTAAGATGTTACTCGGCGATTTTCACATGATCATCTTTTGACTTTCGTCAAGAATATAAGATGAACTTGGTTAAAGCGAAAGCTTACCAACACATATTTCGAGAAATATGTAAGCGAGTTAAACTCAACTCGAAATCTCAAATGTGCATAATCGAATACTATATAGTAATACGACTTTTGTCTCAATATAGGAGATAGAGTAGAAATAGACTTTCCAAGTGATATATGAGTTTTAGTCTCCACATACCTTTTGTTGATGAAGTTCCACAAGCTCTCCTTAGTAGTTCCTCGTCTTCAATTGATGAACGCCGTGAAGTCTAATGCTCAACTACATAATCGATCCTCGTCCAAGACATCACTATAAGTAGACTAGAAATCAAGACTTATAGTTTTGATCGCTAACATTAACAAACAAGCTTGAGATAGCAACGCTTGCAAGTTCGACTGAGCAGTGCTCTAACAACAGTCAAGTATGCTAGGGATGCAGATTGTCTGTGATATCTGCATAATGTTCCTATGATAGTATTAAGGAATTCAACGGGAATCATACATGTGGTGGTGATTTTAAGATGAAAAATCCTCCTGTGATAAAAAGGTTGACGAAACATCTAATAAATGATCAAATAAGATCAAATCCGTAGATAAAACCATTGGATATTGTTTCTCAGGTGAAGAGTTGTTATGGTATAAACATAAGTTACAATCATACTTATAAAGGGAAGGAAGCATCTCAGGTGGAGATATATGGTGATGATGAAAAAAGTTATACATATCTTTTTTGGTATGTTGAAGCAATAGTTGCTACTAATCCTTGTAGCTAGGTTAAGTTTGAAGTTAATAAGGAGACTAAATTATTTGGGAGGATTTTTATTTCTTTTTCTTCTTGCATCGAACGATATAAGTACATTCGTCTGATACTTTACTGTGATGCAACATTTCTTACTGGGAGATTTAGGGGAACATTGATGGCTGCCACTGGCGTAAATGGGAACCAAGGTAAGTTTATTTATTTTTGTATAAGTTCACAGTTCCTAATGAACTCACATTGTTTAGTTCATATTTTTCTTAATGAATTGACTGTTTTCCTTTGATTAGGTCATATTTGTTAGTTTCATAGTTGTTAATGAACTGTCAGTTTTAGTTCATATTTCTAAATGAACTGACTATCTTTAATTAGTTCATATTGCTATTTTCACAGTTCTTATTGATCTTATAGTCTTGTTTATAGTTCTTAATGAACTGGTAGTTTCATTGTCTAGTTCATATTCCTAGTTCACAGTTTTTATTGATCTGAAACTTTTAGTTTTTTCTTTCTTTCATTCTGTAGGTTTTTTCCCTCTGGCGTTCACTTTAGTTCCTGGAGAAGACATTGAAGGTTGGTAATGGTTTATGGAAAATTTATGGTATTGTGTTGACGGCCGTTCTATCACGTTTATTACTGATCGTCATGAAGGGATGGAGCAAGGTATTTCTAAGTTTTTTCCTAATTCACATCATAGTTACTGCTTTTATCATTTGAAGAATAACTTGTCTATCAAGAAAGGACATGAGAAATTTAAACAAATTCAGGAATTATCCCATAAAGCTGCGTACTATTATAGTGTTTCCAAATATGAGTTTGCTTTGAATGAAATGTGTATTATTGGATGTGGGTGGGTCGCCAAGTATATCAGAGACATTGATCCCAAGCACTGGGAAAATGATTTCTTTGTAGGATGTAGGTATGAGGCACACTCTTCAAGTATTGTAGAATCTTTCAATAGTTGGATTCAGCGCGAAAGGATTTTGCCTGCAGCTACTCTTGTTGATGAGCTTAGGATAAAGATTATGAGGATGAATTCAGAAAGGCACGAGCTTGGTAAAACCTTTCCACATAGTTTGACCCCTATCTTCCAAGCTATTCTCAAGGATCATATCGATATAGGTCATCCATGGAATGTTACCGAGTCAGGTAATGATATCTATGAGGTGCACTTTCCTACCTCTCATGTTGTTGATATGATTCAGATGACCTATACTTGCCATAGATGGCGAGTGTATGGTTTCCCTTATGCTCACGCCACTGCTGCTATCACTTGCAATGGTGCTGAGGTGTTGATGTATATTGAGCCTTACTTTGGTAAAATCACTTTCATATATCTTATGCTCCTGCAATTCGCCCCAACCCCAACCATGATAGGCCTGAAGTATATGATCCTGGATACGAAGTTCTTCCTGGTATTTCAAGACCACCTCCAGGGAAACCAACAAAAAGGCGTATTCGTAGTCATTGGGAGAAGGAGAGGATGCCTATGAAGTGTTCAAATTGCAAGAAGTTCGGGAATCATAACAAAGCTACTTGTCGTTAATTACTGCTGGAGTAGTCTGTTATTGAACTGTTATTTTAGTTTGTTTTTGTGGTATATGAACTGTTGTAAGTTCTTCTTTTTTTTACTTTTCAATATAATTTGGTCTTAGTTTTTCTATGGAATATGTACTTCATTGTCTGGAATGAACTTTTTTTTTCTTCAACTTTTATCATTTAAAATGCAGGTCATTTGTTTGAATGAACTGTAGGAATGAACTGATTTTTAAGTGCTATTGAAATGTTTTTCAACTTTTTTGCAGTTCATTCAAATAAATGAATTGATTTTTTAATTGTTACTGAACTGTTAATATAGTTCATTTTGTTGGAATGATTTGTAGGAATGAACTGATTTTTAAGTGTTATTGGATTGATATTCTAGTTCATCGTCTGTAGTGAACTTTTGTTCGAAACAATGAACTAGAATTGTATTTTTTGCAAACAAACTGCTTTTTTTTTCACTGTGAAGAGAACTTCTATTATGAAAGTATCAAAATAAATAACACATTTTTTTAGAGTAAACACATGTTGAAATGAACTGCCATCATCCAGAATACTTGACATTAAGAGTGTTTTTGTTGTCCAAACCATTAAGTAATCTACTTTCCAAAATACTATAGTTAAAAGAGTAAACATATAATATTATATATAACATTAGAAGCTAATTCAGTATGTGTAACCAAGTTTAATCATTCATTGTTAAGATACGCTTTATTAGTTGTTTCACCCCAACTTAATCCATCCCTCTCTCTTCATTTAGAAGCTTGTAGGCCATTTTATATCTCCACTGCTGCATCATTTTTTATCATTTCACCTCTTAGAATCATGTGTTGAGATTTAAGGAGCTTTGGCTTGCAACTTCGATTTATCCAATAACATGTATAGAGAAGGCAATCTGGGTGTGCTCCATGATCAGGTATATGTACTTGCTCAATGTTAAATCAGTGTCAGTGCTTCTGTGAAGATTATGTTTCACCAGCCATTTATCAATGTGTTGTTTTACAGTAGGCAGCCATTTTTCTTGCATCCTATGTGCATCTTTGTCCTATTGCTCCTCCTTTTGAGAGAGTTGTAATGTTCCCATCGATAGTTTCCGATGTCGTACATAAGCAGATGACAATGTACACCAATAGGCCCTTCAGATTTGCATTTATCAATACTAGAGTCACAATTCATTGGAATTATTATCTTCTCAGTCTTGCTAGGCATATCTGCTATGAACCTATCAATCTCATCTGCCTTACATTTGCTTTCCTTTGATCAACAAATGTCTGCAAAGAGATATATAAATTTTCAAATATAGAATAACATCAAGAAAGCAGTTCATCATAAAAATGAACTGTTGAATATACTATGAACTGATAGTTTTCTCAGACTAGTTCATATTGTTAATGAACTGACAGGTTTAGTTCATATTACTAAATAAACTGACAAATTTAGTACATAATTCTAAATTAACTAACAATTTTAGTTCATAATTCTAAATGAACTGACTATTTCTTTTTCATTAGTTTATATTCATGTTATATACACTATGTATCAATAGTTATAATGAAAAGTTATCATTAAATTTCTGGAAGTAAAGACTTACAAATACAGTAGGTGTCATCATATCAAAGTGGTTGTATCTCTTTTGAGTTTGACTATCTTCGCTATCTAGGGATGCTCTCTCTCTTTGTGCTGTCATCTTCCTCTTGTAACAGAAGTAGAAAAGAATCAGGACATCAAGGCCTTTATTGAACATTAAATCCATTGATGTGTTCTCCTTGGACAACAAATTGATATTTGTTAGCTTCATCATCTACAAGCCAAGCTGCTTGACTAAAAAGGATAAACAAAAATTTATAATCTCAATATATGAAAAGTTCAATATAAATGAACAGAAGTTCATTCTTGTTAGAGCATAGCTCGGTTGAACTCATCAAGCGTTGGTTTGTCAAGTTTGGTTGTCATATTTTAGTGAATCAAAACTCATTTAAAGAGTCGCTTGATTATTTACTAGAGTCGACTTCGTATAGGTTAGCTAGAAAGTTACTAGGATATGAGACTTACAAGTATTACGTGAAGACTTGAAGAATGTGAAGAAGTAAGGAGCTACAACGACAACATCATCCTTCCTCTTGAGGTTAGTAATATTTGACTTGAACTGTTTCATTCCTAACGTATCTTTCAAGTCGTGCATATTGAAAACATAACTGCGAAGCTGTGAATGATTACACTCTAGTTAGACATAGTATTAAGGAATTACAATACGAAGTATAACGTCTATCTTTTGAACTTCGTATATAAGACATCGACATAATCGTATGAATGCTATTGTGATTATGTATGGGGATGGATGAAGATTTCTTCCTAGGAAACAATGTTTACATTCGTTTAAAGGAAGTACAATTCATAAACTTGTGTTATGAATCGAAAGGGAAATCGCTAGGCTTATTGGTATTGTTATTCATTACAAATCTTTGGATTACCAATATGTGTGTTTAGTATAACCGCTCATAACTTGGTTATGTATCTTGGTAAAACTATTCACAAGGCTTGACTTTTGTATTGATATGACTTTTATTAGTGAAACCGATCTTAAGTAATCACCTGAGATGGTATGATCTATTTGTTGTAATTGGTATGACCAACTATAGACATTGGGGAACCGATCCTAGTAAGAGGTGCAACCGATCACAAGCAAATGGGAATCGATCCTTGTAAGAGGTGCAACAAGTTTTTAGTTATTGGGGAACCGATCCTATGAACATGTGAAACAAATACAAGTTAGATACCATATATATGTAGGAATCGATCCTAGTACCTAGTCAACCAAGTTTTGGTAACTAGCGTGACTAATTCTAGTACCCACATGGAGATAGAACCGAAACTTGTTTTGGTAGAACCGTGAAACCCATGATTGGTGATTTGATAGGATAATCAATCACATAGTTCTTGGAAGTCAGATAAACCAATTCTAAACTTATTTGGAAGTGTGGCAAATCGGTTCCAAGATTGTAAATATGAAAAAGGATTTAAAAAGTAAAGATGTCGACATACTTTGAACACGTGCAGTAATTCTTACCTCTTATTGTTCAAAGATATTCCTTAATAGCTAAAGGAGAATCCCGGATCGAAATAAATTGAGAATCTTTTAATTAAGGTTTTTAGTTTTATATGCTTTTAATTTTCCAGCAATTAAAATGCATATGTATAGAAAATAAAAATTAGTAATGTGCATTTACTAGTTGGAGATTTTCTACTGAGATTTTCAGTCAATATTTGGACAGTGCATTTCCAGGAATTATGAAAACCGTTTTTGCCCTTATTGCATATGTTTGAGAATATTCGGTTTTGGAAATTCCTTGGTGTCCAAACTTATTTAGTCTATAAATATTGAAGTTTGCATTTCAAGCAAACTAATCCTAAGAGCCAGCAAAACTACTTCTTTGTGTTGTTACTGGTGGAGCCGTCTATCCGGAGAGGAAAGTACCCTAATTAGGAGAAATCTCTTACGACCGCTCGTTTAAATACTTCTGTGGGATCAAGAAGCTCTACGAGTACCGTTGGTGGGAAATTAGATGATTGCATTGTTATTTTAGTTTTCGATTATTGATTTGATTGACTAATGGTTGTTGAATCTTTGATTGCACCTAGTTTGTTTATTCATGAGAACCTTCTCTTCTGATATAAGGCTCACTCAAACTAGATCAAAGATTTGATATTTCTACGGATCTAAGTTTTTCTAGATCCGTAAGATAGATTCATTGATTTTCCATTGTTAACAGACCCCGTTATGTGCAACAAATCAATAAGGAATCAAGTTTGATATTACAGGTTGTTACTTTGAAGATTAAATCGAAGATCGAAGACTTTGAAACTTTGAAGATTTGAATAATTTTGTTCTTGTGTTTTGATCTTGGTGTAACTTTCTGTGACTTGATTTTCCGGGATTAAGAGGTTGTTTATTTTCAATAAACATAACCCTTTTTAGATCAACAAGTAGTTTGTGATTTTATCATAAACCTTGTAATCAAGATTGATTATTTTGATAATCATTGTCTTGTTTGATCTTGTAACCGAGGAACTTCGGATCTGGTAACATGTCTTAAAAATAGAAGATCCTTAACTGTGCTTTTATCATATATTTCGGTATTGTGATTATAAAGTGAGTTTTGTTACCAAACAGTTTATCCTTTACTGTTTGGAATGCGATCCAAAGGAATCTTGTCTTTCCAGTTGAAAGATTGGTAGAAAAAGTTATTATGAACCATTAAGAAGATATATTAGATTTAGTCCTAAAGAGAACGCCTATTCTGCTAGGATATCTAGTATCAAATATCTATTGAGAACTTCGGTTCTGCTAGATATTATCAAAAAAAGAATACTGCTGAAGCTGAGTAACTAGGATTTTAGTTTATTTAGTATTATCTACACGAAGTTGCAGGTTTACTTTTTATAGCGTCTTAATTCATCGAGTATTCAAAACTTGACTAGGTCAAAATTCTGGTGTGTGCTTTACTTTATTTCCGCATTATAATTGTTTTTATATTATAATTAAAGTAAATACACTTGTACGTTAACCAGGCACTTGATATTTTTCTTATAAGATTTCGGTTATACCGTACTATTATCAAGTGAACACTTTGTTATAGTATTGTCTCGATTTCATATCCATAGACGATCACACAAAGTATATTGGATTTCTCCACCTGACTTTGATATTCTCACTTTGTTAGGCCTGTCCAAACTAACCCTATTTCAAGTGGACACTATGTTGAAATATTCCTGGAGTGATTGTTGCTCTAAGAGGTTTATACACGGTAGAGATTGAATAGGTTGTGATCAAATAAAAAGATTGTGGTGTATTTGGGTACCCTCGTCTTTTTAATTGGTATCAGAGCAGGCAAACACGAAAAGATCTAACAATCTGTGTTTGGCGTGATCCAACCTATAAGTTTTGAATCAAATGGTTGATTCAGTTAACGTACCTGCAGGGTTTGATAGTTCAAACTATCTATGTTGGAAAATGGCAATGGAATCTTTTCTTCAATCTCGTGACTTTAACACTTAGGTTTTAGTTATTGATGGATATGAACACCCAAAAATACCTGTCAACAACTCAACCACTGAGTTTAGACTAAAGGAATTAAAGGAGTTCAATAATGAAGAAAAATTGCTTTCAAAGCAAAATTCCGATGGATTGAATGCCATTATTCATGCTTTAACTCGAGACCTCCATCATCATGTAACCACGTGTAAAACATCAAAGGAGGCTTGGGATATTCTTAATATCATATTTGAAGGGAATGCCTCTGAAAAGGAAGCTAGGCTTCAAACCCTATCTTCTAAATGGGAAAACCTTTGTATGGATGAAGAAGATACCTTTGATGAGTTTGACCAAAAACTTTCTGAAATAGTGAATACCTCTTACGCTTTAGGAAAAACTATTTCAGATAAGGATATTGTGTGTAAAACTCTAAGGTCCTTACCACCGAGATACGAATCTAAAAAGCATGCCATCATGGAAGCAAATAATCTTTCCACACTATCTAGAAGCGCTCTAGTTAGTAAATTAAAGATCTTTGACCTTGAATACCAATCCAAGAATGAAGTGGGTATTACCCTTAAAGCTGTAACTAAGACTAGTTCTTCAGCATAAAATTCTTGTGATTCAAAAACTGAGGATCGTAGTGTTGATACGATTACACGACAATTTAGAAATTTATTAAGACAAAAGAAAAGGAGTTCTTCTAAAGATGCATCTTATCCTTCTCAAAAATCACAGAAATGTATAGAGAATAGAGAACAAAATGATGATGATAGATCTAATTGTTCCAAGGATCAAGAGAACAAAGCTTTCACTGCAACTGTTGAATGCACACCTGAAAAGGATACTGAAGTAACTCCAGAGTCAAAGGAACTTGAATGTGATAGACTTTTTAAAGAGAATGAATATCTGAAAAATGAACTTGATATCCTATATAAGGATATAGAACGTGTAAGCAATGGTCAAACTTACCTTGAAGTCTTGGAAAGTTACAGAAAACAAATTGAAGAAGGTCATGATCGAGAAGTGAAACTGCATATGGAGCTGGAGAACCTAAAGAACATTGAGGTAAGTAAATCTACTAAATCTGAAATAAATTTCAAAGTTTAAATTGATAAATTTAAGGTTGATCTAGATAATGCTCTTGAAAAAAAATAAAAACGTTGGAAAAAGAGAATATGGGTCTAAAAGCGGACTTGAAAAAGTTCGATAGTAGCACAAAACAACTTGACTCAATGTTGAAGTCAACTAAAGTTCCTCGTGACACGCGAGGATTGGGCTACAAAGGTAAACAAACTTTGAATGCTAAACATAAGACAAAGTTTGTAAATCCTAAAGACTCTGCTGAAAAAATTGCTTCAAAAGTTGCCACAAAAGATTGCTTCTCCATAAAAGAAAAATCTGTAGCACCTTCATCTTCAGCAAAAGGTGGAAAACGTAAAATCCGTCAAACTCCAATAAAAGTGGATCCACAACAAAGTAACACTAAGTCTCATGATTCGTGTGTTACTAAGCATTGCTCTTATTGTGGAAATAAAGGACACTTGGAAAGGGGATGCAAATTCCGTAAAAGGAATGAGAAAGCCATAGATGCACGAGTTTCCGCAAAATTGGCTGAACTCAATAATGCTCATAGTGCTAAATCAGGTCATCATTATCCTAAAAATAAACAAAAGAATTATTATAATGACTAGTAAGGACACATGTGCGATGCACATGCTTGATTTTTTACTTATCCAACAATACTAAATTTGAAAGCCATGAATTTTTTTTCCTAAACCAAACATTTCTATTCTTATCTATACTCGTTACGTAGATAATTGAAAGAGCTTTTCAAATATATAAATTTTAAAAAAATCCGATGTATATTTTGAAAGATATTAAGTTTTTAAAAATTTTGATCTATTTTTAAAACAATGGTATTTATGTAAATATGTAAAATATGGGGACAACTATGTAATTTAGGGGATCTCATACCAAAAATAGCTCTTTTCTTTATATTAGTATATAAGATAAGATAGTTCAAAGTTTACTTATCAGGATCTACAAAGTTTTCTCATTATCTCTTAAATGGTAAAAGGAGAAATAACTTTGTAAAAACAAGATCTGATGTTCCAAATTGGAGAAAGGTTAATTCTCAGAATTTTCAACATTTCAGTTACCCTAATGTTTCCTCAAGAGATTCGTCAAAGATTTCAGGAGGAAAAAATAGGAAGAACAAAGTTGCTCCTGTAAAACCCATTTTTAAATGGAGTTCAAAGTCTTTTTTAAATACAACCAGGGAGGTATCAAAATATAGTCACAATGATGACACTCGAATGATAAGTTTCAATACTCATGACATTCAGAATATTGTGCTAAACGTTCTTGATCAAATGAATGTATCTCCGTGTTGTCATCGTTATATGAGATAATTAGGTCTCATATCGGTTACTTTTTTTATGATTTTGTGACTTTTGATTTAGAGGATTTCATATCTAACTTTTTGGGTTGCTTAATCAAATAATCATAAAAGGATGATGACAATTAATCCCATATGTGAGTCACGATTATACTATTATCAATTTATTTCTCATAAGTTGTGTATATAGTATACATATGAGTTTTTGGTATTAGCTTATTTCTATTGGCACGTAATAGTTAAAACCATTTCAACCTTTCTTTGGTAAAGGTTGCTTTTGCTGTTCTTATGTCTTTGCGAAGAAATGGAGAAGAGGAATTTGAGGCTTACAAAATTTCGGTGCAATTACGGTACTATAATGTCTATGTTTGTTTCAATTGCTTCCGGTATAGGTAAATAATTATGCAAGTTGATTTATTTGGTTTGTATGAATTGTTTATGGCTTAACAAAAGAGTTTTCGGGATGAATTGTATAGTCCAATTCGATTCCGGATAAGAGAAACTAAGTTAATTCTGATCTTAGTTAGACTTATCAAAGTGGAGGTTTCAATTATTCAAGTCTAATCGAATGCCTTAACAAGAAATGCTAGTTAACTAACCTAGTACTTGTCTTGTTTAAAAGTGAAAGGTCTAAGTTATTGATGAGAATAACTAGAGCCTGAAGAGAAAAATAGAGTTAATTCTGATCTTTATTTTGGTCTTATCGAACAAGCGATTGTATTTGTGCAATCGGTTTAGCAAAGGAACTAAGGTGCTTAGTTGATTTTTGGTTTGCTAAACTATTAGGGAAAATTGCTTCGGGAAATTGTTTCCATGGTAACATATCAAAACAAAATTACTTTGTAGTTTCGGTTTTGATATTGGTTATCAAAAATGGTGTGTGGAACCCTCGTGCTTAACTCTTATAGGTTTTGCAAGTCTTTTGAGATTTGTAAGATCCTTTCGGTTTGTCCTTTATTTACTCGTACCTTTGTCATTTTGTGACAAAAAGGGGGAGAAATATATGGAGTAAACAAGTGATTTGGTATCACTAAGGAAAGGACAATGGTGCTTAAACGTTATATCTAACGAAAGAGTAAAGCATAGACTAAGGGGGAGTAACATATCATATGATGATGAGAATAACAAAGACGTGCGGATTGAAAATCTACCTATCTTACATTTAGGGGGAGTATTAGCTTTGTTATTATAATGGCAACAACGGCATTTATGGATTAAATGTATACAGGTTATTGTGCTGTTGAATTTGGGAATCAAGCGTATGTGTAATGGATTCTTGTAATTTGTTTATCCATATGATGTAAGAGTTTTGTCACTAAAATTGACAAAGGGGGAGATTGTTAGAGCATAGCTCGGTTGACCTCACCAAGCGTTGGTATGTCAAGTTTGGTTGTCATATTTTAGTGAATCAAAACTCATTTAAAGAGTCGCTTGATTATTTACTAGAGTCGACTTCGTATAGGTTAGATAGAAAGTTACTAGGATATGAAATTTACAAGTATTACGTGAAGACTTGAAGAATGTGAAGAAATAAGGAGCTACAATGACGACATCATCCTTCCTCTTGAGGTTAGTAATATTTGACTTGAACTGTTTCATTCCTAACGTATCTTTCAAGTCGTGCATATTGAAAGCATAACTGCGAAGTTGTGAATGATTACACTCTAGTTAGACATAATATTAAGGAATTACAATACGAAGTATAACGTCTATCTTTTGAACTTCGTATATAAGACATAGACATAATCGTATGAATGCTATTGTGATTATGTATGGGTATGGGTGAAGATTTCGTCCTAGGAAACAATGTTTTACATTCGTTTAAAGGAAGTACAATTCATAAACTCGTGTTATGAATCGAAAGGGAAATCGCTAGGCTTATTGGTATTGTTATTCATTGCAAATCTTTGGATTACCAATATGTGTGTTTAGTATAACCGCTCATAACTTGGTTATGTATATTGGTAAAACTATTCACAAGGCCGGACTTTTGTATTGGAATTTTATTTTTTGCTTAATCATGAAATTTATTACTAAAAATTATCAATTTACAGCTTACAAAAAAACCCAGATGTTTTCAAGGCTTAAAAAAAAAAAAAAAAAAACTTGAGCCCAGCTTGATAGGCCCAATAAACTGAAAGAGTAAAGTAAACAGCTCAGTAGAGTATTTACAAAAGAAACAGATAGGAAGTGGAATTAAAACCTGAAATACACATCTATTTCATTTTCCAGTCTGCCAAGACTTTGTTGCTTTTCATCATAGAATTGTATCACTCCTCTTGCTAGTGCAACTCCTCTTTTAGCCATATTATTAGCAGAGAAATTTATTTCTCTGTATGAGTGTCTAAAAGTAATAAGAAGAATACATTGCTTTATCTTCATCCATCTATGATATGCCATCCATGGTATTTTATTGTTGTTAAAGGCCATCAATACAGCTTTTGAATCTAAACTGAAGCATACCTCTTGTAGTCCTTTGGTGTTTGCCCATTCTCCTGCTATAATAAGTGCCATAACTTCAGCCAAGTAATTAGTTGCCACACCCAGTCCACCTGATGCAGCACCAATACAACCACCAACACTATTTCTGGCAATGAATCCCAAACCTGTCATCCCTGGGTTCCCTTTTGAAGCACCATCACAGCATATAAGAATTTGGTTTTGGCTGGGAAGCTTGAAAAAACACTGTTTAGCTATGATGCTTTTAGTCTTGATTCCTGTGATATTAAAAGTAAGAAGTATCTGTAGATCATACGTACTACCATTCATTTTTCCTTTCATTATGATTCTGCATTCTTTTGCAAATCTTGCAATTTGTTGCTTGAACTGTGCAGAGCTTGGATTTTCACCTTCATAAATGATTCTATTTCTTGTGTGCCATAGCTGCACCATTATATTAAAGGAGCGGTTGTACCAAACTTATTTGATTGCAGGACTCTTCTTTTTTGCTATTTTAAGCACTTCTTCAAAATTTACAGGTTTTGAGCACTGGAATATGTTGCTTATCCAGTGCCATATGGATTCACTAAATTCACATGACCATAGTAGATACTCCATTGTATCTTGATGATTACCACAAAAATAGCATTTAGACACAGTAGAAAAACCTTTTTTTCTAACAGATTCTTCTGTTGCACAAGCTCCTCTTAATATTTTCCATAGATTGGCAGATGTATATGGATGAATGCAGGGTTGCCAAACCTAATGAGCCCAAGTTATTACAGGGTGTTTTTGTCTGATAACATGTGCAGCATTTGATACAGTAAACTTGCCAGTATTGTCATGTGCCCATATTCTTTTGTCTTTGTCTCCTCCAATGACTGATAGCTCATTAATATTAAAATATTTCAACATTGATCTTGGTATATGCCACTTACCATTTTGGATTAAGTCCTGCACTTTCATTTCTGAATGTTGTTGAATATACGCATCATCTTCATGTCTTTCAGGTAAAGCAAACTCCTTAACCCATTTATCATTCCAAACAGAGATGTTTACTCCATCACCAACTAACCATCTGGTACCTTCTTGTACTTCTGTCATTACCCATTTAAGACCTGGCCATATGGAAGATTGCTTGTAGTAGTTTATCCATTCACCTTTCTTGTTTTTATATTTAACTTTCATGAATAATGCCCATTCTACCTCCTCTGTTTCAATTGTCCATAGTAGCTTCATTAACAGTGCTTTGTTCATTACTTCTAATCTTCTCAAACCCAATCCTCCTTCTTCTATAGGTTCATTTACTTGATCCCATTTAACAGTGACTAACTTCTTTACATTAGGATCACCAGACCACAGGAAATTTCTGATTATTCTCTCACAAGTAAGAATTACTGATTTGGGCCATTTGTAAACTGACATTATGTATATAGGCATACTATAGAGTACATACTTAAACAATGTTAATCTGGCAGAAAAAGCTAGCAGTGTTCCCATTTATCCAGCTAACATGTTTTGCATCATTTCCACCATCCCTCACACTTGATGTATTTTTACTCTACCAGGATTAAGAATTACTCCTAAGTATTTATCAGGAAAAAACAGATAATTCCATTTGTAGAGCATTTGCAATTTCATTTCTTCTTGAATCTGAAACTCCACCAACAAAGCATTTACTTTTGGATTTGTTCACCACCTGGCCTGATGCTTTCTGATATTTATCTAGTAGCTTCATCAAATTTTGTAAAATCTTCTTATGCCCATTACAAAAGATGAAAATGTCATTTGCAAACATCAAGTGAGTTGGCTTACAACCACCTTTATTTACCATAGCTTGAATTTTACCTGTTTGAACCATTTTTGAGATATTCCTACTTAAGACTTCTTCAGCAAGCACAAATAAAATGGGTGATAGTGGATCACCTTGTCTAAGACCCCTTAAAACTTCAAAAAATCCACAAGGGCCTCCATTAACTAGCACTGATATTCTTGCTGATTCAAAAAAAAATCTTAACCAGTGTATGCTCTTTAATGAAAAGCCAAATCTTCGTAGAACTTCAAATAAGAATTTCCAACTGATGGAATCAAAAGCTTGAGTTATGTCTATTTAAGACCTACATTTCCTCCTCTCCTTTTTATATCCATCTCATTTACAAGTTCAGATGCTAAAACAATTTTTTCCTGAATGTTTCTTCCTTTGATGAATGCACTTTGTTGAATAGAAACCATTTTATCAATCATTGTACTGATTCTTGATGTAATGATTCTTGTTATAATTTTGAAGTTGAAGTTTGCTAGTCCAATGGGCCTGAAATGCTCAGCTCTTTTTGCACTTGTATCTTTGGAAGTAGAAATAAGAAGTTAGAGTTGAAACCTTTAGGAATGTAGTTGTTCCTCCAGCAGTATTGTATGGCTTCCACCAGTTCTGTCCTAATTACTTCCCATGCAAATTTGTAGAAACATCCTGGAAATCCATCAGGTCCTGCTGCACTGTTAACATTCATTTCAAAAACTACATTTTTAATCTCAACTGAGGAATGAATAGCATCTAGAAGTAAATTTTCTTCTTCATTAAATTCTACACTTCTTTCTTCAAACTCTTCTGAAAATGATTGACTAATACTTCAGTAATCTGTTTTTGATCAGTTACCAAGTTTCCTTCATCATTTTCTATTTCAGCAATGTTGTTATGTACTCTCCTGATTCTCATGCTTGCATGGAAGAAAGTAGTATTAGCTCCACCTTCTTTTACCCATTTAATTCTAGAGTTGTTCCTCATCATTTCATTATATTGCTGAGACACTAACTCATGCTTTCCTCTTGCAGTTATTAGTTTATCAAGCAACTCAATATTTTCTGGTTCTGCATCAGAATTTAAAGAAGCAACCAAAACATCATCTTCAATAGATTTTAACTTTAATTTTAGAGCACCAAAGCCTTCCCAATTCCATTTTTTTTTTTAAAATATTCTTCAATCTTTTAAGCTTACTTATAAATTGGAATGCAGGATTTCCATCACATACTTCTTCCCATGAATCTTTTATCACTTTTAAGAATCCTTGATGAGTTGTCCATACAGATTGATATCTAAAAGGAGTGTTTATTGGTTTTGGAGTAGAATTAACACCTCCCATTAAAGCACCATGATCATAAGTCCCCCTAACTCCCACTTTATAACACCATCCTTCATATTTTTCCAGCCACTTAACATTGAAGAATGCTTTATCCAGATCACATAATATTCTTCTTCTTCCAACTCTGTTATTGCACCAAGAAAACTTGATTCCAGTTCTTGGAGCTTGTATCAGGTTACAGGATTCTAAAAATCTCTGAATTCTTGCATTGATATTCTCAGAGGATTTCTGCCTCCCTTCTTTTCATCATTAGATAATACAACATTAAAATGACCTATTACCTGCCAAGGAGCATTCCAAGTGTTGATTTGAACTAACTCATCCCATAAAAATCTTCTGTCAATAGTTAAACACTCTGCATGAATTCCAGTAATCATTACATCACCTACTTGTACTGTGATGGCTTGTCTTGTTGATGAAATCACATATGGAGTAGATAAAGATGCATGCCATATTAACCAAATATTTCCTTTCTTTTCTTGATTAGAATTATGTATTAATTTTTGACACATTCCAGGGAGTTTCAAAGTTTTGATAATACTACTAGAAGCCTTTACTTTAGGCTCAGAGATCCAAAGAACAGATGACTAAAATTAAGAACTAAATTTATGAGTTTATCCTGGGCTTGAGTTCTCCTCACACCCCTGATATTCCAGTATAATACTCTCATTGAGATTGAGAAGATTGAGAAGTACTGAGACTTCCCACTCCAGTTTTAACTAAATTACTAGCATGTTTTCTTGTAATGACATTAGGAATACCTGTAGTGCTTTTCCCTTTGACTGGTTTGCTGATGATTTTAGAGAAAGATTGATCTTGTTTTTCCACAACTTCAATTAGTGCATTAAATTTGCTTGGAGAAATGATTTTACTTCCATTTGCACTTTCTCCTGCTGAATTAAGTCTTCTATTTTTTACAGCTTTACCACCTACTTCCTTCCGACTTAAATTTAACTTAAATTTTCTTCATCACCATAATTTATATTAGATAATACTTCCACTGATTCTTCTGCTGAAATAACTTTCTCAGCTACTTGAGTTAATGGTGGAATACTTGTTCCTATTTCTATGATTTTCTCTACTGATAAAGCTGGAAAGTCCTTAAGAGAATTTAGGATACCAATAAAACCAACATCATTTTGTGCAGAATTCTTCAATGTAGAATCCACCACTTCCTCTTGAATTTTATTTTGACTATCATTAGGAATGATAATTTCTCATTCTTCCACTTCATGAGACTATGATTTTCCTTCATTAGTTGGAGTATCACATATATCAAAACCAATCACAGATTGTTGTTGAACTTTTTTAGGAGTGTATCTCCATTTTTGTTGTTGAGAAGCAACATTCTGTGTTTTCCCTTTTTTAGAAGTTCTACATTCTGCTACATAGTGTCCAATAGTTTTGCAGTGAATGCATAATTTAGGAATTTTAGAAGCTCTCACCTCCTGCTCAAACTTGCCATATTTAGATTCCACCCAAACCTTGTTTGGAATTACATTTGTTAAATCTACTTCAACCAGGATGCTTGCATAATACCCAATTTCTTTCTTCAATGTGGTTTCATCTATTCTGATTGGTCTGCCAAGAGCACTTCCCATTGCCATTAAAATAGCTTCCTTCCAATATTCAATACTTAAACCTGGAAAAACAATCCATACAAAAGCAATAGAAGATTTTTGAAGTTCTGGTTTAAAATCTCTTTCCCAAAATATCAGTCTTAAAGCTTGGTATTCTCCCAGAAACCCTCATATATATATTTCATATCTTCACCATTATACAGCTTAATAATAAAGAATCCCTTACCAATAGGTATGAATTAACAGTTACCTTTGAGAGTCTATTGTTTTCTCAAATTTGCTTCAGCAACTGATAACTTGAGATTTACTAAATCCAAATGACCAATTAAGCTAAATCTCCATTCGTTTAAACTTGCATCAATAACTTCATCAGGAATAAAAAACGAAGTGCTAAAAGTAATTGGAGCTGAAGAATTATCCGGTCTGAGATTTCGATCCATCTCATAATGAGACTTTTTTTGAATTATCAGACATATTTCCTCAGATTTTAAATATAAAGAATCATCATTGATTGTATTGGTATGACTTTTATTAGTGAAACCGATCTTAAGTAATCACCTGAGATGGTATGATCGATTTGTCGTAATTGGTATGACCAACTCTAGACATTGGGGAACCGATCCTAGTAAGAGGTGCAACCGATCACAAGCAAATAGGAATCGATCATTGTAAGATGTGCAACAAATTTTTAGTTATTGGGGAACCGATCCTATGAACATGTGCAACAAATACAAGTTAAATACCATATATATGTGGGAACCGATCCTAGTACCTAGTCAACCAAGTTTTGGTAACTAGCGTGACTAATTCTAGTACCCACATGGAGGTAGAACCGAAACTTGTTTTGGTAGAACCGTGAAACCCATGATTGATGATTTGATAGGATAATCAATCACATAGTTCTGGTAAGTCAGATGAACCAATTCTAAACTTGTTTGGAAGTGTGGCAAATCGGTTCCCAGATTGTAAATATGAAAAAGGATTTACAAAGTAAAGATGTTGACATACTTTGAACATGTGCAGTAATTCTTACCTTTTATTGTTCAAAGATATTCCTTAATAGCTAAAGGAGAATCCCGGATCAAAATAAATTGAGAATATTTTAATTAAGGTTTTTAGTTTTATATGCTTTTAATTTTCCAGCAATTAAAATGCATATCTTTAGAAAATAAAAATTAGTAATGTGCATTTACTAGTTGGAGATTTTCTACTGAGATTTTCAGTCAATATTTGGACAGTGCATTTCCAGGAATTATGAAAACCGTTTTTGCCCTTATTACATATGTTTGAGAATATTCGGTTTTGGAAATTCCTTGGTGTCCAAACTTCCTTGGTCTATAAATATTGAAGTTTGCATTTCAAGCAAACGAATCCTAAGAGCTAGCAAAACTACTTCTTTGTGTTGTTACTGGTGGATTCGTCTTTTCGGAGAGGAAAGTACCCTAATTAGGCGAAATCTCTTACGACCGCTCGTTTAAAGACTTCTGTGAGATCAAGAAGCTCTACGAGTACCGTTGGTGGGAAACTAGATGATTGCATTGTTATTTTAGTTTTCGATTATTGATTTGATTGACTAACGGTTGTTGAATCTTTGATTGCACCTAGTTTGTTTATTCTTGAGAACCTCCTCTTCTGATATATGGCTCACTCAAACTAGATCAAAGATTTGATATTTATACGGATCTAAGTTTTTCTAGATCCGTAAGATAGATTCATTGATTTGCCATCGTTAACAGACTCCGTTCTGTGCGACAAATCAATAAGGAATCAAGTTTGATATTGCAGGTTGTTACTTTGAGGATTAAATCGAAGATCGAAGACTTTGAAGATTTGAAGACTTTTGTTCTTGTTTTGATCTTGGTGTAACTTTCAGTGACTTGATTTTCTGGGATTAAGAGGTTGTTTATTTTCAAAAAAACATAACCCTTTTTAGATCAATAAGTAGTTTGTGATTTTATCATAAACCTTGTAATCAAGATTGATTATTTCGATAATCATTGTATTTTTTGATCTTGTAACTGAGGAACTTCGGATCTGGTAATAGGTCTTAAAAATAGAAGATCCTTAACTGTGCTTTTATCATATATTTCGGTATTGTGATTATAAAGTGAGTTTTGTTACCAAACAGTTTATCCTTGACTGTTTGGAATACGATCCAAAGGAATCTTGTCTTTCCAGTTGAAAGATTGGTAGAAAAAGTTATTGTAAACCATTAAGAAGATATATTAGATTTAGTCCTAAAGAGAACGCATGTTCTTCTAGGATATCTAGTATCAAATATCTATTGAGAACTTCGGTTCTTCTAGATATTATCAAAACAAGAATACTGCTGAAGCTGAGTAACTAGGATTTTAGTTTATTTAGTATTTTCTACACGAAGTTGCAGGTTTACTTTTTATAGTGTCTTAATTCATTGAGTATTCAAAACTGGACTAGGTCAAAATTCTGGTGTGTGCTTTACTTTATTTCCGCATTATAATTGTTTTTATATTATGATTAAAGTAAATACACTTGTACATTAACTAGGCACTTGATATTTATCTTATAAGATTTCTGTTATACCGTATTATTATCAAGTGAACACTTTGTTGTAGTATTGTCTCGATTTCATATCCATAGACGATCACACAAAGTATATTGGATTTCTCCACTTGACTTTGATATTCTCACTTTGTTAGGCCTGTCCAGACTAACCCTATTTCAAGTGGACACCGTGTTGAAATATTCCTTGAGTGATTATTGCTCCAAGAGGTTTATACACGGTAGAGATTGAATAGGTTGTGATCAAATAAAAAGATTGTGGTGTATTTGGGTACCCTCGTCTTTTCAATTCTGTATTTTTTAAATCTTTTTTACCTTTGCGTAGCATGTTCGTAGAAGGTACCCAACACTTTCTTTTCCTGTTTACTCAATTTGGAGAAGTATGAAGACTTTCTCAGGTCCCCCATATCTGGAACGATTGGCATATATGCTCTACTCCTCGTCACCTGGTGTTGTTACTCTGTCTTCTCTGCTGGAGGATTTTCTAGTTCATTTTCTCTTCACTTCTTTCTTGTTGCAGGTTTTTGATCTCCTTTCTTGATCACAACAGGTACATTCCTCATCTTCTTCTCCTCAACATTCTTCTCCCTGTCAGCAGGTTTAGGAGGGGTCTTCGAAGCAACTGTCTTTTCTCATATTAATTGTTTCTTATCCTCAACTTTCTTCTCCTCAGGTTTCTTTTCATCTAGTTGTTCTTTCCTGGGCAATTTCATTTTGAATTTCAATTTTGACATGTTGTATTCTGATCCACTTATGTAATCATTCCCAAGTACATTTGCTGTTGTTCTACCTCTTGTAGTCATTCTGTGTCTTTTAATAGCTTGAATTGGGGTTACTTCAGTGCTATCAATGGAAGAAGAACCAAGACCATGTTCATTCAAATCTACAATAATCTGTGAAACAATCTCAATTTTGTTTGCTGACTCAACAACTTCCTCAATATGTGTCACCCCAATTGAGAAAGAAG
Organism: Papaver atlanticum; assembly: GCA_023531105.1. Lineage (NCBI taxonomy): Eukaryota > Viridiplantae > Streptophyta > Magnoliopsida > Ranunculales > Papaveraceae > Papaver > Papaver atlanticum. The sequence continues at coordinate 1,588,073 of JAJJMB010003267.1, read as the reverse complement.
GACAACTAGAATTTATTTGTTGGAGCGTATCTGTTACAGTTACAGTAGCTTCCATTTCATTTAACTCTTCGTTCTTCTGAAGCTTAGCATTTACTTCTTCTGGCAACGTACAAAATTGCAGATTTGCATGCACTTCAAGTTCTAGCAATGTACAATTTAGATGTTGCTTTCTGTTAATTGAAAAGGGAAATAACAAAACATCATATCAAAATGTTAGAGTTCACTTAAAATCAAGAAGTGAATAGAGTTCATTGTGTAGAATGAACTGATAACAACATATTAAAATGTTTAGAGTTCATTTAAAGTGAATTAAGAATATGCAGAGTTCATTGTAGAGAATGAACTCCCAACTTCATAATTATAGTGTTCATTTAAAATGAACTGAGAATAGGAAGAGTTCAAGATGGAAAAAAAGATTACCTAGATCCATAGGTTGGGGTTCATTTTCAGAAAGAACTCCATCTGAACTGCTGGTTGATGGTAACAATCGAGCTTCTTCATGAATCAACTTCTGTAGCCTACTCTTCGAACCGCTGGCATCTATTTCGTCAGAAATATTCTGAACTTTGAACATTGGGAAATTAATCTCAAAACCACTAGCATCTTCATCAGAATTGAGATTCACAGCTTATTCATCATTACAAGGTACAGTAGTTGTTAGAGCATTGCTCGGTCGAACTCACAAGTGTTGCTATCTCAAGCTTATTGTCAAATTTAGTTGTCAAAACTATATCTTGATTTCTAGTCTACATTTAGTCAGGTCTCGGATTAGGATAAAAGTGTGTAGTTGAGAATCGGATATCACTGCGTTCTACCTTTTGAAGGCGAAGATCAACAGGAGCTTTGGAGAACTTCAACATCAAAAGGTAAGTGAAGACTGAACCACCTATTTCTCAAGTTTTCATCTTTATATCTATGAGACATTTTCGCATGACTAAATTAGACATTACATGCATAACAGAAATTTCGAGTCAAGTTTATCTTGAATATTGTTCTCGAAATATGACTATTTATGCTTAAGAACATTTGTTCATACTTGATGAATTTGGTTAAGAACAATTTATTGTTCATGACTTAAATTATGATTCAAGATTTAATCATTTGAAAATAGTTTGGAATAGTGATATGTGTAATTGATGTTATTCGAGAATGTTTCTAATTGATTATTAGAGTGATATAGAACTACTGTTAATCTGGATACAGGACAGTATGCATACCAGTTCACATAATGGGAGAACTGTTATAAGTCCGGAGCCGCAGTACATGTACCCAGTATACGTACCGACGTAGCTATAGTTCGGCAACCACTTTGTGGTACGCATACCCAGTATCCATACCACAAAAAGTTTGTGACTCGTGAACCAGGAACTATACGCATGCCCAGTATGCAAACCGGAAAAGATCTGTTGGTTTTAAAATCGAAAACGGTACGCATACCTAGTATGCAAACCATAAAATATCTGTGAGTTCCTAAACTCATTTTGTCTTAAGGGTATCCATACCCGGTACACGTACTATGACAAACACATTCAAGAACAGGTACAGTACACGTACTTACCCTGTCGAATATTTTCTGATGCATCAAAATTATTTCTATGAGATAATCGGCATTTGAATAACTCTCTAAAAACACTATCTAGACATTTTTGATCATATGTGTGATTCAAGAAAAGTCTTAAAGTATTATATAAAAATGGTTAAGCATATAGTTCAATTGTCTAGTTTTGGCTAACCTTCATGAACAGGTCATTATACATGGTTAGGTTATGGTCCATCCTAACCAAAGTGTATATTCTTCTATGTTAATCTCAAGTCAAGTTTTCCATCTAACGGTGATTATTGATTGCTTGGTTCCAAAGCTATCTTAGCTTAAACCTAAAGCAACCTTGATCTTGAAAGTCTATAAAAGGAGAACCTCAAACAACTGGGATTTTTGAATTCCTAACACTATTCTTGTGTGTCCTAGTTGTAAACGAGAGTCATCTTCTCCTTCAAACCCTTTTAGGGTTTAGAGACTAAAAAGACTTCACCTAGGGATTCGTGAAGAGAGGTCCAACTATCTTTATCTTGATAGTTCGTGTATCCTGATATTATTTTGATTTGTGAGCTTGCTCCAACAAACAAGATAAATAGAAATCACAAAGTATCTTCGTCTCAGACTTTGTGATTCCACAAGTTTCGACGTGTGAGGTGAATAATAATCTAGGATGCTCTTCGGGAGCCATAAGACCGGATTTTGAGGTTTTCTAGACTTTGTCTATTACAATCGATTTCTTAGCTCACCTTGACCTTTGATCAGAATGGAAATCACAAATAGGATTATCTGTGGGAGGCAGATTGGTTTAAAGTCTTCAATTGAGTTGAAGAAACTCTTAGGTTATAAAGGACGTTAGCTAACGGAATCAATTGTGCAGAGTCCTGCTGGGATTCAAGAGGCGTAAGAAGCGCACTTTAACTGAATTGATGTGACGTTTTAATTCGGTCTCAACTACATCCCAGTCTGAAGTTCTGATAGTGGGATAGTGTCTGTAGCGGCTTAATACAGTTGTTCAAATCTAGACTAGGTCCCGGGGGTTTTCTGCATTTGCGGTTTCCTCCTTAACAAAATTATGGTGTCTGTGTTATTTATTTTTCCGCATTATATTGTTTTTCTCTTTATAATTAAAATATCACAGGTTGAACGATAATCAATCAAAGTAGATATATCCTTCCTTGTTTGTTGGATACGACTTGATTGATTCTTATATATTGATCTTTGGAATCGTCCAAGTTCTCTCTCATATAGTCAGGTTCACAGACTTGCTTCTGTAAACATTCTGATTGTGAGAGAAAGAGATATAAGCTCTTCATATAATTCCTTGATTGAGATTCATTAAGTTGGACTCTCGGAACTGTATTCCAGTTTAGTCCATACAAGTTGCCTAAGAAAAAGTTGGTGGTGTATTTTGGTACCCCTACATTTTCAATAGTATCTTCTTCATCATTACCTTGATTTTCAGCATTCTCTTGATTCTGAGCATCAATTCCATCATTCAATCCATCATTGACAACTTCAACATTCACTTCAGCATTTAGGTGTTCTCTAATTTTATCAGCCAATAAGTCATTCTGGTACTCACTTTGGAAAGATCTTTGTAAGAATTCTGTTGTCACATTTGTCATGTACCCAACCACACTTGCAAATCCTTCTTTTTGCAGAATAGCATTAACTTCAGCTGTCTTTGATCTCAAGTATAGGAGAGTTAAGTTCACTTATGTTTACAGGGAAACAAATAGGGCTGCAGATATTCTGGCAGCTACTCACCCTAGAAATATGTTTGTTCAAATTGATCCAGGTGATTTCAGTTTAGAGCTGCAGGTAGTGGTAGAAGAGGATAGAAACCTGAAAACGTATTATAAGATTTTGTGATTTTTAGTTTTCTTTGTTAGGTTGGGGCCCCGCGGATTATTAAAAAAAAAAACAGAAATAAAATTTATCATCCAAATAAAAAATATAAAGTTTAATTATTATTAATAAAGTTATTAACAAGTGAGGATCATATATTGTAAGGGATCCACTGAAGATAGAAGTATTACGAAAAATCGAGAGAGAAAATGAGTATTTCGTCCATTATTTTCTCTGTTTTTTCGGTCACGTTGATTTATTTTTATTTTTGTCAACTTTTGCTTGCATTGATGATTGAGATAGTATAGTTTAATATAGTTGCAAGAAAGCTAACACCCACCCAAGTATAAAATAGCTCATTACTAAATACAAGCAAAAATACATAAGAGAAAGCGCATGCACTTGTTTGACTGAGAAAGACTAAGTAGGATCTAAGTGAGACGCCTAAGATAAGATCCTTAACTTTTAGGCCAAGGTTACATATTTATAAGATGAAAAAACACCTCACTCTTCAGTGATCATGTGTTCCTTAAGGGGTATTAAATTTAAGTCACATATGTTCTAGAGTATTCTTAAACTTGGACTTTGGATTGTTACTACTTAATTTACATATAAGAGATAAAAGATATAAAAGATATAACACATTTTCTTAATCTGCTTCCAGCTATTGATGTGACTGGTGGTGAAGATCAAAGAGTGTGGCAGGAAGGTAAACAATTTTTTGTAGCTGATTGTTACAAAGCTCTAGAAGATGATGAGTTGCTATTGTTTCCACATAGAAGTGTATGGAATCCAGAAATTCCTCAAAAGGTATTCTATTTGTGTGGACTTTTCGTTACAATGTTGCACCAACACTTGATTCTTATAGGAATGTCATAATTGTGAATCGTTGTATGCTATGTAAAGAGACCCTGAATCAAACCAACATATTTTATTGCATTATGAAACTACAAGGGTTGTCTAGCATTACTTAATGAGATTTTATAAGTTGCAATGGGTACTTCAAGGGTGTATCAGAAGCACTATTTGGGAGTGAAAGCAGGTTGAACTCGGGAGTGTAGTTAATATGTATACATATGATGGTGATGGTGATCCATAATATATAAATCATTTCACAAGCCCAATGTGGATTGTACACAAGATTGAGCATGAACTGTGGAAAACTGTAGGAACCTACCTACAAGGCAAGGAAAAATCATGTATATTCAAGCCTTTAGTGTCAGGAAATAACTTTCAGCAAGGAAATTGTCACTTATGTTCTTACTTTTATGTAATCTCAATATAAACTTGAAAAAGCGGGGGTCTAACAACCACACCCAATATTTCGTTTAGGAAATCTATATGGACTAACTCCAATATAATTCCAAGAGAATCAACAAGACTGTCAGACTCAATCAAGGAAAATATATCCAAGAGTTATGTAATCAGCAAATCAAACAGATAGCCGCGAGCTTGATTATTATGAGAAACAACTTGAACGGTACCAAAGACCAATGTTCAAGTGTCAATCAATTTCAATCAACAACCATAGGTTGGATTTACCAATTGATTGAACTATGCACAACCTATGATATTTCAATTATATAGAAAATATAACGCGGAAAAGAAATAACACAGACACCAGAAATTTTGCTAACGAGGAAACCGCAAATGCGGAAAAACCTCGGGACCTAGTCCAGATTTGAACACCACACTGTATTAAGCCGCTACAGACTCAAGCCTACTACAAGTTAACTTTGGACTGGAATGTAGTTGAGCCCTAATCAATTTCACACTGATTAAGGTACAATCGCGTTCCTTACGCCTATGAATCCCAGCAGGACTCTACGCACTTGATTCCTTTAGCTGATCTCACCTACAACTAAGAGTTGCTACGACCCAAAGTCGGAGACTTGATAAACAAATCTGTCTCCCAAAGAAGAGTCTATTAGAATAGATAAATCCGTCTCCCACATAAATACCTATGAAGTTTTTGTTCTGTCTTTTGATAAATCAAGGTGAACATGAACCAATTGATAATCCGGTCTTATATTCCCATAGAACAACCTAGAAATATCAATCACCTATCAATAACTTAACTATATGGTAGTAGAACAAGTTATTGCGGAATCACAAAGAATGAGATAAATAACTTTGTGATTACTTTTTATATCTTACCTATCGGAGATAAATCTCGAGCAAATCTTAGAGAAGATAGTACTCAATACGATAGAACAAAGTAAGATAAGAACACGCAACTACAGAGAAAATAGTTGGTCTGGCTTCAGGATCCCAATAAAGTCTTTAAGTCGTTAACCTATAATGGTTTTAGGAAAAACCTAGGTTAAAGGAGAATCGACTCTAGTCGCAACTAGTATCACATAGGAGGTGTGGGGATTAGGTTTCCCAGTTACTAGAGTTCTCCCTTATATAGTCTTCAAATCAGGGTTTGATAACTTTGGGGCAAAGCAATCAATATTCACTGTTAGATGAAATCTGATTTAAGATTCAAGCTAATATCTTTCCACCGTTAGATGGTCTTATCTTGTTACACACAAATGAAATATACTTTCATTTATATATGGGTAACCGTACCTAAACGTGTATATTGAGTTGGATCAATAACAGTTAACTAAATTTAGCTATATGAACACTTTTGTATTAACCATGTTCATCTTTACACTTCTATATCAATTGATAATCAAATGAATCTAATTGTGTTACTCATAGAGATGTTCAATTGCTTATATTCTCATAGAAGTATACAAGACACAATTGAAGCAAAATCGGATTGATTCAAAAGAATCAGTTCATGAATATTTTATCATACTAAACCGATTTAAGAACTTGAACCACTTAAGTTTGCAAATGGGTACGAAAACTTAAGTTCCGGACAATGGTCACAAGCCGACAATTTGCAAACGGGTAGGCAAACTTTAGCCCCGGACTGAGCTCAGTTGAAACCATTTACGAACGGGTACGCAAACTTGGTTCCTGGACTTCAACAGTTAAATCAGTTTGTGAACGGGTATGCAAACTTAAGTACCCTGACTTAACAGTTGAATAAGTTTGCGAACGGGTATGAAAACTTTCGGTCCTGAATTCCGATAAAATATTTTACACACTAATTGTACAAACCGTAATGCATCCAGACATGGGTTTTAGCTCTTAAATCCCATTTCAACATTCTTAGAAGACGACAATAGCTGTCTCACACAAACTATTAGCTTATAAGCAATTTTCAAGTGATCGAATGATCAATATGAAACATTCCGACTCTACATCAAATGACTGTCTCACAAAAATCATGTAAGATGTTACAATATGATTTTCACATGATCATCTTTTGACTTTCGTCAAGAATAATGATGAACGTAGTTAAAGCAAAAATCTTTCCAAAACATATTTCGAGAAAGATATAAGAGAGTTAAACTCAGCTCGAAATATCAAATGTGTATAATGTAAAGTCTATATAGCTATACGACTTTGTCTCAATAGGAGATAGAATAAAATAGACTTCTGAGTGATAGATGAGTTCAAGTCTCCATATACCTTTTGTTGATGAAGTTCCACAAGCTCCCCTTAGTAGTTCTTCGTCTTCAATCGATGAACGCCGTGAAGTCTAAAGCTCAACTACACATTCTATCCTAATCCGAGACATAGCTATAAGTAGACTAGAAGTCAACACTTATAGTTTTGACAACTAAACTCGACAAACAAGCTTGAGATAACAACGCTTGCGAGTTCGACCGAGCAGTGTTCTAACTATCTCCCCCTTTGTCAATTTTAGTGACAAAACTATCAATACATATGGATTACAAAATAAATAAACTTTGTAGCTTTTCATCCAAATGCTTGATTTCCTTGGTTCTTCAACATTCCTTGATTTCTTCGTCACTCCAAGTACTCTAGTGATTCTGAACGTGTTCAACTCAGCATCATAGTTGTTGAAGATCCGTAGCCATAACAATAAGAAAACAAATGCTCTCAATTATTGTTATCCAGTGTCATAGTATTATTACACAGCATCAAAGTTCAATTGTATCACAACTTTGACAATACTACTACGGTGATATGTATCATTCCCCCTTACTTAAGGATCCGTAAACCATATGTATATGTATTGTGAACTACAAAATAATTCTCCCCCTTTTTGTCAATATAAATTGGCAAAGGTACGAAAACTAGTGGGATCATAATGAAATTCTCAAAGAGATACTTCATGACTAAAAGAGAACAAATCAACTTTGTTTCGATGATTTCACATAGTCGAAACTTAGTGTATTCATCAAGGAGTTTATAAAGATACATGATAACTCCTATAATATTCCACAGCCGCACTCCCCATAAAGATTTGGCAATTAAGCACAAGTTCAATTAAGAACTCTCCCCCATAAAATGTCATTCTTGAAAGAACAACAAGAGCGACCTTACTTTTACAAGAAAAGAAGGATTTCTTTGGACATTAACAAATCACATGAAACATGAATTTGTATCCATAAAACTCAATTAAATTAACCACAAAGGAACCTCAATGATTAATTTAATCGGAAATGCTCAACATAAGAAAACTTACGGAGCCATGCAGTACTTTCACATAGAAGTGGATCAGGGAAAGATCAATACTGCGAAATATTCAAAAGTTCATTCTATCTTTTATCAATATTTTCGTAATGACATAATAGACTTAACTTTTGACATATATGGGACAATCATAGTTCACGGACGTAAACAAACATATCCCATAATATTATTTGCAATATATGAAACCAATAAAGATTAATACTGCAAAATCATCTTCCAAATAACTTAGAATTTAAATAAATAAATCTAAAAACATTGCAAGATGAAAATCGTTGGCAATAGCTATGTGTAATCATAATATTTGCCATTCAAACCCTAGTTATCCTTCTTAGAACACAAGAATAAATTCTCATAAGAAGTTTCCTTGATAAAATAAGAATCAACAAGCTAAGAAACAAATGACTCCTAAGAACATTTCACTTACTTTGAATACTCTTCCCATATTCCCTATAGTCATCAAGCTCATCTTTGATTAGATCAATCCTTGATTCGAGATTATCCATCTTGTCTTCAAGTATTTTGGTTAAAGATTCGAGTTCACTCTTTAAGGAACGCACTTGTTCTAAGACAAGATTCATGGTTAAAGAGAGCTTATCAAAATGAGTGACAGGAGGATTCACATCAGAGACGTAATCGTGTTTGTCTTGACACATCTCACTATCAGAAGAATCGAAACAAACTTTCTTAGAGGGAAGGAGGACAGTCCATACATCATCTTCTTTACTGGAAAGACTTGATGATGACATGATAGAAAAGGTAAATGAAATGCACCCATCAAGGAATGAAATCTTCAACTTAAAAAGAAGAAGAATTAGGGATAAATTTCCAAAAAGACCTTTGACCAAAACCCTAACAAAATTTTGACTTTATTAGGAAACCGTTTATGAACAGGAACGGTTCTTAGCTCAATAACAGAAATTAGAGCAGAGAAAAAAAAATGAGACAAGTCAGAAATCTATTCACAACCCTCTTGAAGATTATGGTTCTTGTTCAAGGGAAAAACAAGAACAATCATAAAACTTATTACAAATTGTAATTTTTCCCATCCAATATAGGACCGGGTGGTTTCTTATGAGAGAAGGAAGATTTCAATATTCTCTGTTTCTGATTTTTCTTTATTAAGAGAGGATCAAGGGTAGATACTTTCTTTCCCTGCAAAGTTTCGAAAGCCTTGTCTATTGATTTTCGCAAACTATGAACGGTTTTGAAAATCTCTTTCAAAACGATGTATATTTCTTAGCAGATTTCTGTTTCTTCTTCTGATAAAGCAAGTTAATAGAAGAAGATTTTTCAGGAACCTTTGTGCAAATCATCTCTGGGTGATCCTGGTTTTCATACAAGAGGGACAAGCACTTCGTTGGGCCATTGTATTACAATATGTCATTCTCATTACAAGAGTTATTTGAACATAACATATTTTCAGGAGTAATATGTTGATTAGATTTAAAAGAGTTTATCGAAGATAACCAATTCTTCTTCTTAGAATCACAGTTGCGAGGTGTCGCACTTCCTTGTTTTAATTCAAACAGTTGACATTCCATATTTTCAATTTTTTTAATCCAGAATTCCTTCTCCAGCTGAAACAAACTCTTTATTGAGTACAGATCTTTGGTCAAAAGATCAATTTTCTTTTATGGGGAAGAGAGATCGTATATCATAGAACAATCAGAACTGCTAAAAAGACAAGTTTGATTATCAGCAAAGTAGTTGAGTGAACTTTAACAGACGTCTTCCTCAGGACAGTAGTCAAGAGTTTCCATCCATGCTTTGGTTAACTCACTAACCTCCTTATCAGGATAACCAGATACATTATGAACACTTTTATAGCACTAGGAACAAGTTCTAATTTCATAGTCTTTGTGAACTTTTCTATCCTTTTTATTAATTGATGACGATTTCTTTTGAGACTTTCTTTTTCTCTGTCTAAGTGTTTTCTTTAACTGTTGTACAAACATCGAAAGAGTTGAATTAAAGCAATTCTCATCCTTTGTATCAATCAAATTTGGACGTAGAGACTTTTTATTAGATGCAGCAAAAAGATTGCAAGACATGTGACGTTTTTCTATTTTACTCAGTTCAAGATCAAAAATCTTTAGCTTTCCAACAAGAGTATTTCTGGAAAGTGTATCAAGGTTATTTCCTTCAACGATGGCATGTTTCTTATAATCGTATTTAGCTGGCAATGATCTGAGAATTTTCATCACAATGTCCTTTTCAGGAATAGTCTTACCCAATGCAAAAGATGCATTAACAATATAAGAAAATTTGTGATTAAACTCATCAAATGAATCTTCATCAACCATACGAAGGTTTTCCCAATCATAATTTAGGTTTTGAAGCCTAGCTTCTTTCTAAAAGGAATTTCCTTCGAATACAGTTTCTAAGATATCCCAAGCATCTTTAGACTTAGTGCACATAGTTACATGGTGCTGAAGATCTGGGGTAATGGCATGGATGATAACATTTAATCTGTCATAATTTTTCTTTGCAGCGAGAATCTCGGCAGGATCATATGAACCAATACCATTTGGAACAGTTACATCGCCTTCTGTAACAACCGGAGGATCATAGCCATTAACTACACGAACCCATGATTGAAAATCACATGCTTGGAGAAAGGCACGCATAGCAATTTTCCACCATAAGTAATTTGAGCCATCGAAGACTGGCGGTACGTTTATAGAGACAACGTTTTTGTCCATAGAGTCAGATTGCTACAAACACAGACTTATGAGATCTTAAACGTGTTTTCCTTCTCTGATACCAATTGAAAAATCGGGGGTCTAACAACCACACCCAATATTTCGTTTAGGCAGTCTATATGGACTAACTCCAATATAATTCTAAGAGAATCAACTAGACAATCAGACTCAATCAAGAAAAATATATCCAAGAGTTATATCTCTGTTTCTCAATGTAATCCGAAAATCAAACAGATAGAAATCCGCGAGCCTGATTATTATGAGAAATAACTTGAATGGTACCAAAGACCAATGTTCAAGTTTCAATCAATTTCAATCGACAACCATAGGTTGGATTTACCAATTGATTGAAATACGTACAACCTGTGATATTTCAATTATATAGAAAATACAATGCGGAAAAGAAATAACACAGACACCAGAAGTTTTGTTAAAGAGGAAAACGCAAATGCAGAAAAACCCCGGGACCTAGTCCAGATTTGAATATCACACTGTATTAAACCGTTATAGACTTTAGCCTACTACAAGTTAACTTCATACTCGAATGTAGTTGAGCCCTAACCAATCTCACACTGATTAAGGTACAGTCGTGTTCCTTACGCCTCTGAATCCCAGTAGGACTCTACGCACTTGATTCCTTAGCTGATCTCACCCATAACTAAGATTTGCTACGACCCAAAGTCGAAGACTTGATAAACAAATCTGTCTCCCACAAAAAAGTCTATTAGAATAGATAAATTTGTCTCCCACAGAAATACCTACGAAGTTTTTGTTCCCTCTTTTGATAAATCAAGGTGAACATGAACCAATTGATAATCCGGTCTTATATTCCCGAAGAACAACCTAGAAATATCAACCACCTCATAATAACTTAACTATATGGTAGTAGAACAAGTTATTGCGGAATCACAAAGAATGAGACGAATAGCTTTGTGATTACTTTTTATATCTTACCTATCAGAGATAAATCTCGAGAAAATATTAGAGAAGATAATACTCAATACGATAGAATAAAGTAAGATCAGAACACGGAACTACAGAGAAAATAGTTGGGTCTGGTTTCAGAATCTCAATGAAGTCTTTAAGTCGTTAACCTATAATGGTTTTAGGAAAAACCTAGGTTAAAGGAGAATCGACTCTAGTCGCAACTAGTATCACACATGAGATGTGGGGATTAGGCTTCCCAGTTGCTAGAGTTCTCCCTTATATAGTCTTCAAATTAGGGTTTTGATAACTTTGGGACAAAAGAATCAATATTCACCATTAGATGAAACCTGATTTAAGATTAAATCTAATATCTTTCCACCTTTATATGGTCTTAGTTTGTTACACACAAATGAAATATACTTTCATTTAGATATGGGTAACCGTACCTAACGTGTATATTTAGTTGGCTCAATAACAGTTAACCGAAATGAACACTTTTGTATTAACCATGTTCATCTTAACACTTCTAGATTAATTGATAATCAAATGAATCTAATTGTGTTACTCATAGAGTTGTTCAATTGTTTATATTCACATAGAAGTATACAAGACACGATTGAAGCAAAAATAGGATTGGTTCAAAAGAAACAGTTCATGAACATTTTAGCCACGGTTTGCAAAGATTGCATTCCTTATTATATAAATGTATTTTTTCATGAGTATGAAATCATACTAAACTGATTTAAGAACTTGAACCACTTAATTTGCAAACGGGTACGCAAACTTAAGTTCCAGACATTGGTCACAAGCCGACAGTTTGCAAACGGGTACGCAAACTTTAGCTCCGGACCAAACTCAGTTGAAACCATTTGCGAAGGGGTACGCAAACTTGGTTCCCGGACTTCAACAGTTAAACCAGTTTGCGAACTGGTATGCAAACTTAAGTACCCTGACTTAACAGTTGAATAAGTTTGCGAACGGGTATGCAAACTTCTGGTCTTGAATTCCGACAAAATATTTTGCACACTAAGTACACAAACCGTAATGCATCCAGACATAGGTTTTAGCTCTTAACTCCCATTTCAATCATTGAAACATTCTTAGAAGACGACAATAGATGTCTCACCCAAACTATTAGCTTATAAGCAATTTTCAAGTGATCGAATGATCAATACGAAACATTCCGAGTCTACATCAAATAACTGTTTCACACAAATCATGTAAGATGTTACCAGGTGATTTTCACATGATCATCTTTTGACTTTCGTCAAGAATAATGATGAACGTAGTTAAAGCAAAAAGCTTTCCAACATATATTTCGAGAAAGATATAAGCGAGTTAAACTCGGCTCGAAATATCAAATGTGTATAATGTAAAGTCTATATAGCTATACGACTTTGTCTCAATAGGAGATAGAATAAAATAAACTTATGAGTGATAGATGAGTTCAAGTCTCCACATACCTTTTGTTGATGAAGTTCCACAAGCTCCCCTTAGTAGTTCTTCGTATTCAATTGATGAACATCGTGAAGTCTAAAGCTCAACTACACATTCTATCCTAATCCGAGACATAGCTATAAGTAGACTAGAAATCAAGACTTATAGTTTTTACAACTAAACTTGACAAACAAGCTTAAGATAGCAACGTTTGCGAGTTCGACCGAGTAGTGCTCTAACAAAACTTGATCATCTAGATTTATAAAGATTGAATGTACGCAAGAGATTTTAACTAATGTTACGTGTACTTGTCGATGATTTTTAAAACCTCTCACAAACCACCATGGTAGGTGTCACACGCCAAATTCACGGATTTTATTTTCCTTGGGTCATGACCAGAAATACTCCATGGTTCAGCAAATAAACTTCACCCACAAGTACTCAGCCTTGCACACTTGCATCAGAGCATGCACATGTATTCATCCTTTGGCAATTTAGCAACATAAGTTTTTCTTCTTTTCTATTTATCTCTCAATGAGTCTCATACCCCATTAATTCCATGCACCAAACTCACAAGAACAGCAGTACAATGAATACAACGATTTAGCAAAATATTCTCTCGTATTGCGTCAAAGGAAGATTACAAAACTCGTCTATCACATGGACTAAACAGGCCATCACTCTCTTAGTGATGCGTTATTCTCTCAAACATGAGACTACATTTCTGCTAATTCTCCTCTCGCTGATTTATAATGCCTTTAAAAATATTTATATCTCACCAACATGACCAAAAACCATGCACAACTGATGCACAAGCCTTAGACAACTAAGTGTGCGGGGAATAGTTTCCATAACCAGCTAAAGGTGTTTATAAATGAGTTTATTTATCCAACTCGATTCAATGATACCACACCTTTGATAAGTGGTCACAAAACTTATTTTATAGTTATAAAGAACTTATAACTATCCCAACTCATCCCATTATCCATCCTTGCTTGTAAAGTCGTCAAATATGCATAACCGCTTCGTAACCGCCACTTTGGAACGCTTCTTGCACCAGACCCTCCTATCTTGTCTTTGAAATTTCCTTTACTCAAATTGACGCTAAACATTGAGTAAGGCCATGCCAATACTCGTTCCAAACTATTGCATATTAATGCTGAAAAAGCGGGGGTCTAACAACCACGCCTAATATTTTGTTTAGGCAATCTGTATAGACAAACTCCAATGTAATTCCAAGAGAATCAACTAGACAACCAGACTCAATCAGTGGAAATATATCCAAGAGTTGTATCTCTGTTTCTCAATGTAATCAGCAAATAAAACAAATAAAATCTGTGAGCCTGATTATTATGAGAAACAACTTGAACAGTACCAAAGACCAATGTTAAAGTGTCAATCAATTTATATCAACAACCAAAGGTTGGATCATCTAATTGATTGAACTACGCACAACCTATGATATTTCCATTATATAAACAACTATAATGCGAAAAAGAAATAACACATACACCATAAATTTTGTTAACGAGGAAACCGCAAATGCAGAAAACCCTCGGGACCTAGTCCAGATTTGAACACCACACTGTATTACGCCGCTACAGACACTAGCCTACTGCAAGTTAACTTCGGATTGGAATTCTAACTTGCAACAGTTAGCATACAAGTATGCATACTTTGTTATACCCAATTAATGGTTATTTGTTCTAAACTCCTATTTCAATTATTAAAACATTGTTAGAAGATGACAATAGCTGTCTCACACAAACTATTAGCTTCAAACCAATTTTAAAGTGATCAAATGATTAATATGAAACATTCCGAGTCTACACCAAATGACTGTCTCACACAAATCATATAAGATGTTATCAGGCGATTTTCACATGATCATCTTTTAACTTTCGTCAAGAATATAAGATGAACTTGGATAAAGCGAAAGATTACCAACACATATTTCTAGAAATATGTAAGCGAGTTAAACTCATCTCGAAATATCAAATGTGTACAATTGAAGTCTATATAGCTATAAGACTTTTGTCTCGAATAGGAGATAGAGTAGAAATAGACTTTTGAGTGATAGATGAGTTCAAGTCTCCACATACCTTTTGTTGATGAAGTTCCACAAGCTCCCCTTAGTAGTTCATCGTATTCAATCGATGAACGCCGTGAAGTCTAAATCTCAACTACACATTCTATCCTAATTCGAGACTTAGCTATAAGTAGACTAGAAATCAAGACTTATAGTTTTGGCAACTAAACTTGACAAACAAGCTTGAGATAGAAACGCTTTCGAGTTCGACCTAGCAGTGCTCTAAAAATCTTCCCCTTTGTCAATTTTAGTTACAAAACTATAAATACATATGTATTACAAAATAAATAAACTTTGTAGCTTCTCATCCAAATTCTTGATTTCCTTGGTTCTTCAAAATTACTCAAATACTTCATCACTTCCAAGTACTCTAGTGATTCTGAGCGTGTTCAACTCAGCATCATAGTTGTTGAAGATCCGTAGTTATAACAATATATAAAAACAAGATGTTTTCATATTGTTATACAGTGTCATAGTATTATTACACAGCATCAAAGTCCAATTGCATCATAACTTTGACAACAATACTATTGTGATATGTATCACTCCCCCTTAGTCAATACTTCATCTCACACTCCCCCTTACACAATTATCCGTAAACCATATGTATTTGTAGTGTGAACTACACAATAATTCTCCCCCTTTTAGTCAATATAAATTGGCAAAGGTACGAAAACTAGCGGGATCATAATGAAATTCTCATAGAGATACTTCATGACTAAAAGAGAGCATATCAACTTTGTTTCGATGATTTCACATAGTCGAATCTTAGTGTATTCATCAAGGAGTTTATAAAGATACAAGATAACTCCTACAATATTCCACAGCCGCACTCCCCATAAAGATTTGACAATTAAGCACAAGTTCAATTAAGAACTCTCCCCCATAAAATGTCATTCCCGAAAGAACAACAAGAGTGACCTTACTATTACAAGAAAAGAAGGATTTATTTGGACATTAACAAATTACGGAGCCGCACAGTACTTTCACATATAAGTGGATCAGGGAAATTTCAATACTGTGGAATATACAAAGATTCATTTTATTTTCATCAATATTTGCATAATGATACCATACACTTAATCTTTGTCATCAAAAGTTCATTCTATTTTCCATCAATATTTGCATAATGACATATAATAGACTTAACTTTTGACACATATGGGATAATCATAGTTCACGGACGTAAACACTCATATCCCATAAAATTATTTTTTGCAGTATAATACCAATAAAGATTAATACTGCAAAATCATCTTCCAAATAAACTGTAGAATTTAAATAAATAAATCTAAAAACATTGCAAGATGAAAATCGTTGGCAATAGCTATGTGTACTCACAATAATTGCTATTCCAAACCCTAGTTATCCTTCTTAAAATACAAAAATAAATTCTCATAAGAAGTTTCCTAGACATTAATACCTTTGGAAAATTCTTTATCGTCCCCGAACTTCTTGTCGTCAACAGCCAATGGAACGTAAGGTTCATGAATAAAGGAGTCAATTTCAACAAACCTTCTTGACTGATGCCGAACCAGGGCCTTCTGAATTTCAAGTGTCCTAAAACCAATAGTCTTTATTTGCTGCATCTCCTTTCTTGTTTCCTTCAACTCTTCAAGAACACTAGAAAACTTCTGAAGATTTGAAGGGACATCCCTTGGTTTCCTCACATTCCTCCTTTTTCTTTTCAAGGAAGAGGGTAGCAGAATTTATATTTTTCCTTCATGATTGATGGCTTAACAATCATATTAACCTCTTTTCCATCAGAAGTCATAATGCTTGGAGTCTCCATACAAATATGGGTTTGTGAGAGAAATTCCCAAAGCAAGCTCTATAATCAAACTTGTGATAAAAAGAGTTTTTCAAGGAAGGAAAAAGGAATGTAGGGTTACGGAACCTTTATACATAGTAGGAAGATTAACGTACGCATAACTCTCAACCCTAAAGAATGCAGAATTATCGATTTTAACCCTCTTTTAATGAATCAAAACATGGAAACTTCTTTTCAATATCAATCTAGGATATGAAAAGATCAACCGAAATCCAAACAAAAAAACAATAAAAAATTTCTTTTTCTTAAGGCCTGAAAATGCTTAACTCTTGTCTCCTTAGGATCAGGCACTTGAGACAAGATGCACATCCAACATAATTAAGCTGTGTTGGGGTGAACAATAATATGTCCACCATGACCTTTTTGGAAGGAGTTCCTAAAGTTCTCTTTCAAAGAAAGATTAGACCATGTTCTTTTTTGTAGTGGTCTAACTTTTTCTTTAGAAATTAAGTTCTTCGGAGAAGAGTTGAGTTTGCATACCTCAGACGACTTCTGAACAAGTTTGATCTTGTTTGTTAATCGATTTGTCCTCCGTTGAAGTTTGTTGACATATCTTACTTTATGCTTGTACTTGAAACAACTGGAGAGTTTGTGACCCTTGATAGTACAGTAAGAACATGTCAAAGTGGAGGATGGTTCAGACACCATAGCGGAGCAAGATGCTAGACATATTGCAGTACCTGAAACATTAGAAATGAAATTTCAAGTAGACAGAGAAAAATCCATTTTATCCTCCAAAGCAGTTGAGGAAGTTTCTCCAGGAAAAATATCAAGATTGATGTGAGTATTGCTACAATTATCAAAATCAATATTTTCAGCAAGGAGTGCAATACTTGATTTTTCATCTTTATTTGAATTATAGTGATCAGACATTTTATCAAGAGTTGCAGCAAGACCTTTGTTCCCAGTGTATTTTCTACGATTTGGACACTCATTGGCAAAATGACCAAAACCTTTACACTTGAAGCACTGTGGCATATCCTCATCATCAGTATCGACTGTATCCCTGTTTTTATGAGGAACACGACCATGAGGTTTAACTGATGATCTAGGCTTATCTCTGACGAACCATTTATTTCTCTTCAAAATAAGATTCTAAACTGTCTTGTGATTAGAGAGACTGAGCTATCAAGATCTTCATCTGACGAATCAGTCTCAACAGGATTATCCACAGAGTTGCCAACACATTTACTTTTTTCAAGCAATTTTGTGTTTTTGTGTGCTTTGAAAGCAATATCCTTTCCAGATTTGGATGTATGCTCATGATCAAAGATCTTTAACTTTCCAACCAGAGTATTTTGGATAGAGTATTAAGGTTATTTCCTTCGACGATGGAATGTTTCTTAGAATCATATTTGGCTGGCAACGATCTGAGAATTTTTATCATAATGTCCTTTTAAGGAATAGTCTTACCTAATGCAAAAGATGCATTAACAATTTCCGACACTTTGTGATTAAACTCATCAAATGAATCTTCGTCAGTCATACGAAGGTTTTCCCAATCAGAATTTAGGTTTTGAAGCCTAGCTTCCTTTTTAGAGGTATTCCCTTCGAATACAATTTCTAAGATATCCACGCATTTTTAGAACGAGTGCACGTAGTTACATGGTGCTGAAGATCTGGGGTAATGGCATGAATGATAGCATTTAAACCGTCAGAATTTGCTTTGCAGCGAGAATCTCGTTAGGTTCATATCTACCAATATCCTTTGCAATAGAGACACCGTCTACTGTAACCATTGGAGGATTATAGCCGTTAACAACATAAACCCATGATTGAAAATCACGTGCTTGAAGAAAGGCACGCATAGCAATTTTCCACCAGAAGTAATTTGAGCCATCGAAGACTGGCGGTACGTTTATAGAGATAACACTTCTGTCCATAGAGTCTGATTGCTACAAGGACAAACTTATGAGGTCTTAAACGTGTTTGCCTGCTCTGATACCAATTGAAAAAGAGGGGTTCTAGCAACCACACCCAATATTTCGTCTAGGCAATCTGTATGGAAAAACTCCGATATAATTCCAAGAGAATAAGATAGACAGTCAGACTTAATCAATGGAAATATATCAAAGAGTTGTATTTATGTTTCTCAATGTAATTAGCAAATCGAACAGATAGAATCCATGAGCCAGATTATTATGAGAAACAACTTGAACGGTACCAAAGACCAATGTTCAAGTGTCAATCAATTCATATCAACAACCAAAGGTTGGATCATCTAATTGATTGAACTACGCACAACCTGTGATATTTCAATTATATAAACAAATATAATGCAGAAAAGAAATAACATAGACACAAGAATTTTTGTTAACGAGGAAACCGCAAATGCAGAAAAACCTCGGGATCTAGTCCATATTTGAACACCACACTGTATTAAGACGTTGCAGACACTAGCCTACTGCAAGTTAACTTCAGACTGGAATGTAGTTGTTAGAGCATAGCTCGGTTGAACCCACCAAGCGTTGGTATGTCAAGTTTGGTTATCGTATTTTAGTGAATCAAAACTCATTTAAGAGTCGCTTTATTATGTACAAGAGACAACATCGTATAGGTTAGACTAGAAAGTCTAGGATTATGAGACATAAAAGTATTATTCGAAAACTTAAAGAATGTGAAAAAGTAACAAGCTACAACGACGACATCATCCTTCCTCTTGAGGTTAGTAATATTTGACTTGAACTGTTTCATTCCTAACGTATCTTTCAAATCGTGCTATATTGAAAACATAACTGCGAAGCTGTAAATGGTTATACTCTAGTAGTAAGACATGATCACATGATCATAATGTTAAGGAATTAGGATACGAAGTATAACGCTTATCTTTTGAACTTCGTATATATATGACATCGACATAATCGTATGAATGCTATTATGATTATGTATATGGGTAAAGGTGGAGATTTCATCCTAGGAAACAATGTTTACATTTGTGTAAAGGAAGTACATTCATGAACTTGTTTTATGAATCGAAAGGGAAATTGCTAGGCTTATTGGTATTGTTATTAGTTGCATATCTTTGGATTACCAATATGTGTGAGTTAGTAGAACCGATCATAACTTGTTATGTATCTTGGTATAACTAATCACAGTGCCTGACTTATGAATTGGTATGAATTTTATTAGTGTAACCGATCCTAAGTAATCACCTAAGATGGTATGATCGATATTTGTAATTGGTGTGACCGATCCTAGTAATTGGTATGACCGATCACAAAAGAATTGTGTAATCGATCCTTGTAATTGGCGTAACCGGTCCTAGTAATTGGTGTAACCGATCCTAGTGACTTGTGTAACCGATCACAAGTAATACCATGAGTATATGGTAACCGGTCCTGGTAATTGACGTAACCGATCCTGGTAACTGATGTAACCGGTCCCAGTAAAGATATTGAGGTAGAACCGTAAACCCATGATTAGTGATTTGATATTTGATCAATCACATAGTTGTCTTGGAATACAGATGAACCGATTCTAAACTTGTTTGGAAGTGTGGTATAATCGATTCCAAGATTGTAAATATGAAAAAGGATTTGCAAAGAAAAGATGTCAACATACTTTGAACATGATCAATAACTCTTATCTTTTATTGTTCAAAGATATTCCTTAATAACTCAAGGAGATCCCGGACCGAAAGAAATTAAGAATCTTTTAATTAAGGTTGTTAGTTTTATATGCTTTTAATTACCAGCAATTAAATGCATATCTCTAGAAAATAAAAATTGGTAATGTGCATTTACTAATTGGAGATTTTATAGTGAGATTTCGGAAATATTGGACAAAGCATTTCAAGGAATTATGAAAACCGATTTTTGGCATTTATTGCATATCTTGAGAATATTCGGTTTTGGAAATTCCTTGGTGTCCAAACATCCTTGGTCTATAAATACCCAAGTTTGCATTTCTAGCAAATTATCCTAAGAGCCAGGAAAACTTCATCTTTTTGTTGTTTCTGGTGGAGCCATCTATCCGGAGAGGAAAGTACCCTAATTAGGCGAAATCTCTTACGACCGCTCATTTAAAGACTTCTGTGGGATCAAGAAGCTCTACGAGTACCGTTGGTGGGAAACTAGATAATTGCAGTTTATTTTTGTTTTCGATTGATTTGATTGACTAACGGTTGTTGAACTTTTATTGCACCTAGTTTATTTAGTCTTGAGAATCTTTTCTTCTGATATAAGATTCACTCAAACTAGATCGAAGTGTCGACGGGATCTTTAGAACTTTTTGTAGATCTAAAGACATCTTGTGATAATCTATTGTTAACAGACTCCGTTCTGCACGTGATTGATCACAAGAGATTCAAGTGGTGTTGTGCAGGTGTTTATTGAAGATTAAAGAATATTTGAAGACAAAAAAGATTTATGATTTTGTTGTATATCTTTGGGTGTGCACAAACCTTGATCGGCTGGGATCCAACTAGAATCGGATTTATTCGATTGATTAGTTGTGTAAGATCGGCATAACCTTAAAGTTTCTTGTTTGAATCTATATTGATTGATTGCAAATCTAAACTCTGCTACTTCGGTAGTTGTTGGATAAATAGATCTGACCAGGCAAAGGAGTTTATTTGTTAAACAGAAGAGCCTTTGCTTATGACTTGATATATCTTCATCTGAAAGAATCAAGAGAGTTGTTACCAAACAGATTTGTTGTTCCTTTACTATTTGGAATATGATCCAATGGAATTGTTCCAGTGCGTGCACTCATTGAATGTCGGAAGCGCAGGGATACTGAAGAAACAAAGTGAACTAGGGTTAGTTGCTTGGTCTCAACTATACGAATTTGGTTTAGATTTTGTATAGCGGCTTAATTATGAGAGTATTCAATTCTGGACTAGGTCCCAGGGTTTTTATGCATTTGCGGTTTCGTCGTTAGCAAAATCTTGCTGTGTCATTTACTTTTCCTTTATGCAATTATAATTGTTGTTATTATAATTTAAAGTAAATTACACAAACGTTAACTCCGTATTACTTGATAGTGATCCTATAGAGTTTGGTTAAGTCCGAACCTATTATCAAGTAATCACACTTTGATTGTTGTATTGTCTCGATCTCGTATCCATAGACGATCACATAAAGTGTGAATACCGATTTATAGTATTTTCTCGACTTTGTCCATAGACAATCACTTTTGGTAAGAGGACTTATAAGCGGATAAATTAAAGATTGTGGTTTAATTGGGTACCCACGTCTTTTAAGTTGTTGAGCCCTAACCAATCTTACACTGATCAAGGTATAGTCGCGTTCCTTACGCCTCTGAATCCCAGCAGAACTCTACACACTTGATTCCCTTAGTTAATCTCACCCACAAATAAGAGTTTCCACGACCCAAAGTCGAAGACTTGATAAACAAATCTGTCTCACATAGAAAAGTCTATTGAATAGATAAATCTGTCTCCCACAGAAATACCTATGAGTTTTGTTTCGTCTTTTGATAAATCAAGGTGAACAAGAACCAATTAATATACCAGACTTATATTCCCGAAGAACAGCCTAGTAATATCAATCACCTCATAATAATTTTAACCGTATGGTAGCGGAACAAGATATTTTGGAATAAAAAACGATGAGACGAAGATGTTTGTGACTAATTTTTATCATACCTATCGGAGATTAAATCTCGAGCAAATCTTAGAGAAGATAATACTCAATACGATAGACCAAGTTAAGATCAGAACACGCAACTACAGAGAAAATAGTTGGGTCTGGCTTCACAGTCCCAAGGAAGTCTTTAAGTCGTTAACCTATAATGGTTTTAGGAAAAACCTAGGTTAAAGGAGAATCGACTCTAGTCGCAACTAGTATCACACATGAGGTGTGGGGATTAGGTTTCCCAGTTGCTAGAGTTCTCCCTTATATAGTTTTCAAATAAGGGTTTGCAATCAATGTTACCTTCATAACAAAGCATTCAATATTCACCATTAGATGAAAACCTGATTAGACTCAAGCTAATATCTTTCAACCGTTAGATCGAACTTATCTTGTTATACACAAATGAAATGTGACTTCATTTAGATATGAGTAACCGTACCTAAATTTGTACACTTGGTTGGATCAACAATAGTTAACCGAAGTCAGCCATATGAACACTTTCACACAACCTTGTTCATCTTAACACAACTAGTTCAAATGACTCAAATGGAACTAGTTATAGAGTTGTTGAATTGTTTATATTCTCATAGAAGTATACAAGACACAATTGAAGCAAAATCGATTTTGATTCACTCAAATCAATTCATGAACATTATAGCCACGGTTTGCAAAAGATTGCATTCCTTATTTTATAAATGTATTAGTTCATGAACAAACCGATTTTAGAACTTAACCCACTCAAGTATGCAAATGGGTACGCATACCTAAGTAGCCGGACTTGGTATGGGTTCGCCAGTATGCGAACGGGTACGCATACTATCGTACACAACCAAACTCAGTTGAATTCCCGGACTTTAACTTACGCCGGTACGCATACGGGTATGCATACTAAGTTCCCGGACTTCAACTATCAAAACCAGTACGCATACAAGTATGCATACTATGGTTCCCGGACTTGGAATAACTTGCAACAGTTAACATACAAGTACGCATACTTTGCTATATCCAATTAATGTTTAATCGTTCTAAACTCCTATTTCAATCATTAATTTTTAGAAGTCGATAATAACTATCTCACATAAACTATTAGCTTCAAAGCAATTTTCAAGTGATCAAATGATTAATACGAAACATTCCGAGTCTACACCAAATGACTGTCTCACACAAATAATATAAGATGTTACCAGGAGATTTTCACATGATTATCTTTTGACTTTCGTCAAGAATATAAGATGAACTTGGTTAAAGCGAAAGCTTACCAACACATATTTCGAGAAATATGTAAGTGAGTTAAACTCAGCTTGAAATATCAAATGTGTATACTTGAAGTCTATGTAGCTATACGACTTTTGTCTCAAATAGGAGATAAAGTAGAAATAGACTTTTGAGTGATAGATTAGTTCAAATCTCCACATACCTTTTGTTGATGAAGTTCCACAAGCTCCCATTAGTAGTTCTTCGTCTTCAATCTATGAACGCCGTGAATTCTAAAGCTCAACTACACATTCTATCCTAATCCGAGACTTAGATATAAGTAGACTAGAAATCAAGACTTATAGTTTTGGAAACTAAACTTGACAAACAAGCTTGAGATAGTAACGCTTGTGAGTTCGACCGTGAAGTCTAAATCTCAACTACACATTCTATCCTGATCCGAGACTTAGATATAAGTAGACTAGAAATCAAGACTTATAGTTTTGGAAACTAAACTTGACAAACAAGCTTGAGATAGCAACGCTTGTGAGTTCGACCGAGCAGTGCCCTAACAAATGCTTCATGTGTTATTCACTTTACTTAGCTAAATAATGGACTACAATGATGCATTTGGCGCCATTGCTCTTATTGCACCGCCCATGCCTTGGACCATCACTTAGGCCAACTCCTTGACAATTCTATTTCATTGCATCATCCTTGAGCTTGGCATATTTAATTTCACAGACATGCACCAATAGAACATCGTGTGCTGCATTTTTATTAGGCCATGTCTTGCCTTTAACTGTGAAGCTTCATTCTGTCGGCCAATGTGCTTCATTGCTGGGCCAATTTTAGGGACGGTAAAAAACATACCCACCCATCATGTTAAACGTCCTCGTTGAACGAAACTAAGTTAACTTGTTTGTTTTCAGTTTAGTTGTATGCATCAACAACTCGGCAAGGACATCCTAAATTTCTTGGCTACGTATGCTTCTGAAATTTAGCAACTTTTTTAGCTTTGGAAACACCCTTAGCCAACTTCTATGTTCATTTAAACATCTAAAGAATTTAATCATGATACACACATATAAGTGTTTAGGTAATCAATGAAGTCTTAGAAGTGTTTAAGAGAGTTCTACAATGCTAAACATATTAAAATAATAAATCTTTAAGAATCTGCTAAACATTGTCGGGACAGTTGGTACAACGGTTCTCCAACCGTAGGGATTGTTCACGAATTAGGGTGCTATGGTTCGTGAACCGGGTTCGCCTACTTCTAGCATATTTATCCAACTTAGAAAATTCAGTTTACCACGGTTCGCCAATAGGGTTCGTGAACTGTTCCCAACTGAACTTTTGGTTTGCGAACTGGTTCGCCAAACTTCCTGTATTTATGTATCTCAGATATTTTTGGTTTGCGAACTCGTTCGCCAAACTACCCTGAGTAGAAATATCAGTAAGTTCATATTTCTCTCTTATGATATTTGAAACATTCCCAAGTGATATGATCATTTGCATGGGCAATTTTCAATTGATCCACAAATTAATTCATAGAACTAATATTGTTAAGGACCTTTGAATATCTAATTGCTAAATCATATTTTGAGATTTTTCACAAGACAAGCTTGACTCGAAACTTCTTTTTTGTAATTCTACAAAGTCATACGACATAGTCTTAATAAATAGAGTGGTGGTATAGTGAGTAAAATAGAATGGTTCAGTCTTCACATACCTGATATAGAAGTTATCCAAATGTCTTCGTCGATCTTCAGTCTTCAAGGGTGATCTTTGATACTCTACTACAATTCTAACCTAGTCCGAGAGTTGACTTGGTAGATTAGAAATCAAGATAATTTGATCATCTAACATTGACAACAAGCTTGAGATAACAACACTTGTGGGTTAAACCGAGCAATGCTCTAACAATTTCCTTATTTGTCAAATTTAATGAAAAAACTATTTAATACAAATAGATAAAATAAATAAACTTTTCAGCTTAATCCACTATGCATGATTTCCTTGGTTCTTCAACACATGTCTTGAATTATTCGTGCTTCAAGTTCTTCTAATGTTCTACATGTGTTAGTTTAGCACTTTGTTGTTGAAGATCCATAGCTGTTAGAGTACTGCTCGGTCGAATTCGCAAGCGTTGCTATCTCAAGCTTGTTTGTCAAGTTTAGGTGATCAAAACTATAAGTCTTCATGTCTAGTCTACTTATAGCTATGTCTCGGATTAGGATAAAATGTGTAGTTGAGCTTTAGACTTCACGGTGTTCATCGATTGAAGACGAAGATCTACTGAGGAGAGCTTGGAGGAACTTCATCAACAAAAGGTATGTGGAGACTAAAACTTATCTATCACTCAGAATTCTATTCTATTTTATCTCCTAATGAGACTAAGTCGTATAGATACATAGACTTTTATATTATACACATTTGATATTTCGAGTTGAGTTTATCTTGCTTATCTATTTCTCGAAATATGTGTTGGAAGCTTTTTGCTTTAGCTACGTTCATCATTATTCTTGACGAGTTTAGTTGGAAACAATTTATTTGTGGAAGCTAAATAATAAGTCAAAAGATATTATTTTTTTTCATTAAAGGAGAGTAAACAGCTCTCAAACGTTACATGGTTATATTTCTCATTATAATGCTATGTGGTATAGAGCAAGAAACATTTTCATTGAAGTAACTAGAGTTATAAAAGATTACAAGATTTCCTAGATCAATCCCTTTCCATATGTTTTAGAGGTTATAAAGATTACAATACGCTGCCGTATTAGCAGCCCAGATTATATCCCATCTACTAATCAAAATGAGAGCAGAAATCTTAAAATTGATACCATTATGATTGTTGTTTTCAAAATCTGTACTAATATTGTATCTATTTTCCTTGGCTTTAGCATACATTCCTTTGAGCAACATCAAGGTAGGTTCTGAATCACTTTGGAAAGTAATGTCATGGCCACTCCACTCTGTTGCCCACTGGAAATCTACTTCCGCTCCTTTAGTTTCTAGTTCTTCCCTGGTGTTGCAGTTGCTTGTAGTTCCCCTGGCTTCTATGGTAAAGCCTGCAAAATCAGTTAAAGTCATACCAATTCCATAAGAAGTTATAGGATTCAACATAGTTAAGGCAATATTGATCTTATAACTCATGGACCTATCATTTATGCTATAATTACTACTGACTATTTCTAGACAGTCATCATATATAGGGTTATAGAAAAGAGTTTGCATAATAGAATAGTTTGGTTTATCTATGTTCCTTATACTATTGATGTATTTAACAATTGAGATTGCTGTTGCAGCACTGTTTTGTTTTTATTTTTTGAAAATCAAGTTACATCTGGCTTTCCAAATATGCCAAGTGATGATGCTACAAAATTCAGGCCAATCCAAGGCGTAACCTCCCCTGTCAGTGTTAGTAAACCAAGAGTTGAGCCATTCATGGATATCAATGTCATTTTCTGTCACATAATCCATACTAAAGTTCAAATGCATCCAAACTTGTTTTGATAAATTACAATGCATAAATAAATGAGTTAAAGATCCTTCTCCCTGATTACAAATGGTGCATTGAGTGTGTATGTTTGGTATCACAGCAACCACTCTCATGCTATTTGGAAGAATTGAGTGGGCTGATTTCCAAATGAAGGTCTTTACCGAAGGAGGAATATTCATCCCCCAAATTTTATTCCAGTCCCTGCCATCATTTCCACTTGAGTTTATTCTATTGTACAGAGAGTTTACAGTGAACTTACCTTTACTGTTGAGTGGCCAGTGAGCTGTATCATCCACATCCAAGTTGGGTATACAAAAATTCAGTATATGATTAATGATTGGTTGCTCAAAACAGTCTTTCAACAAATTTATGTTCCATGTTTTGTCATCCAAAATTAATTGACTTACCTTAGTCAAGTTATGTGGTGTCGTAGTGAGTTTAGTTATTGGTGGTTGAACCTATGGGATCCAATAGTCGTCCCATATATTTATGTTTGTACCATTTCCTATATCCCAGATACAATGTTTTTTATTTGTTCTATTCCCTTGAGGATTCCTTTCCACACCCAACTATCCTTCTGTTTGGGAATGGTATTCATGTGAAGAATATCAGTTTTAGGGTAGTATTTGGCCTTTAAGATGGAAGCGCAAAGAGAGTCAGGACTTTCTTTTAATATCCATCCCATCTTAGCCAACATGGCTAAGTTAAAATTTTCTATGTTTTGAATACCAAGTCCTCCTTCGGACAAAGGCTTACAAAAGCCTTTCCCAGCTTTAAGAAAAATTCCTTTTTTTCTTTTTTCGTTTTTACCATGTTCTTTCTTTCCCCACCAGTAGTTTCTTTGAAGCTTAGTTAGAGATCTTCATATCTTTTTCGGAATTCTAAAACAATTCATTTGGTAGACAAAAAGAGAAGATGTAACATTTCTAATCATATCAGATTTTCCCGATGTGTTTATATTGTACCTTTCCATCTTAGGAGCCTACTACACATCTTTTTCACTAGAGGTTCAAAAGATTTTATCTTAGATCTATTAGTAAATAGAGGTGACCCTAAGTATCTACCATCTAAGGGAATTTCATTTACTCCTAGAATTCGTTTGACATTGTTTTTAATATCCGGATTAGTTTTGGGGATAAAAAAGATTCCTGATTTATTAAGATTTATTAACTGACCCGAAGCATTACCAAAATCAGCAAACAGTTTAACCATATTATTACAAGTAGCGACATTAGCATCACAAGAATTAAGCAATAATCGGCGAACAAAAGATGACTTACAGTTGGATCATTTTTGAATATTTTTATTCCTTTTCTCAATCCCATTGGTTCGGATTTTAAGATTGTTCTAGAAAGGGCTTCTATACAAAAGAGGAAAAGGTATGGAGAGATTGGGTCTCCCTGCATTAAGCATCTAGAAGGTTTATAAAACTTTGTTGGAGAACCATTAAGAAGGACAGATAACGACGTTGTTGAAATACATTGAAAGACCATGTTACACCAATAATCTGAGAATCCCATTTTAGTCATAATTTCTATCATAAAGTTTCATTCTACCCTATCGAAAGCCTTTGACATGTCTATTTTTAAGCCCATTAGACCCTTTTCTTCTTTTCTGCTTCTCATAGTGTGTATTAGTTCATGCGCTATGGTTATATTATCCGATATCTGCCTTCCATGAATGAAGGCAGATTGGAAAGGTGAAATAATTTTTCTTAGCATTCCTTTCATTCTATTAGCCATAAGTTTAGAAATTATTTTATAAATAGTATTTCCCAAGGCAATTGGCCTAAATTCAGCTGGAGTAACAGGGTTCATCGTTTTGGGAATAAGGGAAATAAAAGTTGCATTAATTTCTTTTAGAATATGACCTATACTAAAGAAGGTTTGGATCATTTGAGTAAGGTCGTGACCTATAATGTCCCAGTTTTGTTGGAAGAAGATAGGGGGGAACCCATCTGGTCCCGGGCTTTTGTTAGGGTCCATACTAAACAAAGTATTCCTAATTTCCACTATTGTAGGTATTGCTCTTAACATTTCATTATCAGCAGCAGTAATACACTCGGGAATCAAATCAGTCATACTCATATCAATGCAAGGGTTGACAGTAGTGGCTATGTCGTGGAAATGTTTTGTTATACGGTTTGCTATTTCGTTTCTGTTATCTACCCATTCCCCATTTTCTGTTCTTAAAGTTTCTATTATGTTTCTTCTGAATCTCTGCTTAGCTCTACTATGGAAATACCTAGTGTTTCGATCCCCTAACGCTAAATTCTAATCTCTACTTTTATCCTTCCGGAATTTTCCCAGAATTAAAGACCATCTTTTTAACTCATCTGTTAGCCTAGCTAAATCATTTGGTTTTTGTACATAAGGAGGTCTTTTGTTTGTTTCATCCAGCTCTTTCTTAGTGTTTTCTATATTTGTTCTAATATTCCCGAAGGTATTTTTATTCCAAGGTTTAAGAGTGTGTTTAACATGTCTAAGTTTGTTAACATGACAGAAAGCATGAGATCCTCGCACATGAGTATTCCAGCAATTCAAAATCAAAGGTTTACATTCAGTGTGTTTTAACCAATTTCCAAAATATTTGAAAGGAGTTGGACCATCATTCCATATGTTATGAGTGGTTAGGAAAATGGGAACATGATCAGAGGTTAAAGGTTTCATGTGAGTTATACTTGAATTCGGAAACTAATATTCCACTCATTGTTAGCAAGAGCCCTGTTTAATCTTTGTTCTGTGAAATTAAATCCAGTTTTTCGATTATTCCAAGTGAAAGTGTATCCAGTAAATCCTAGATCAATAAGCCCACAATTATCAATTATTTCTCTGAATTTAGAGGCCTCACTATGATTGTAAGGGTGATTGCTATTTTTTTCATGTTCATGTAACACCACATTATAATCACCCATTATAATCCAAGGTTTATCTACAACATTTGACATACGTTTGATTATGTCCCATGATTCCACTTTATGTGGAGTATACGGACTACCATAGAAGCAAGTCAAAATCCATTTCATACCACAGTTTTGATTTAAGATTTCCACATTTATATAGTTGTAAGCATGATCGAGAATAGTCAGATTCATATTGTTTTTCCAAACAAGGCAGAGACCTCCTGCTATTCCTCTAGGAGAAACTAACCAGAAATTTTGTATGTTTAGTTTTCTCATAATTTCCTGCATTTCCTTATTTTGTTGTTTAGTTTATGATAAGAACATTATGTCAGGGTTTTCCTTATCTAATATGTATTTTACACTGCTTATAGTTGGTACATTTCCTATTCCTTAGCAGTTCCAAGCAATAACCTTAATAAACTGCCAGAAGTAAGAAACTACAGGATATTCCTTATCATGAAAGGTGTACTGGTGGTATAAGACAGAAATGTAGATATAACAATAATTTGTGACAGACCTAAAGTAGCTAAGTTTTCTATGGTGATTTGAGAAGAGAAAATAAATTCTCACAAGAATTATATCATGTTTGATTATGGTGTTAATAATAAAATTCCAGAGAAAGAACCAAGACATAGGCATGTTATAGCAGTTTTCATTATAGAAAATTTTGTTAAAACAATTCATTTCTATGTCTATCTCATGGAAAACATAATTGTTATAGAGCACAACCAAGGGAATCAGAGCATGATATAAACCACAGACAATTGAGACTAGCACATCGACGCAAATAAAAAAGTTATTGCAGTAGATAAAACAATTGATTTTTTTACGAGATGGGTTTACCTCACTGTATTTCGAAGTAAGAGCCTCGCTAAGAAAAATTTCTAAATCGTCAGCGATCGAAAAAAATTGAACTATTGCAGTTGGTTGAAATCTTTTGAGACCCCAGAGAAGCGAAGATAACATTAAAATTCAGTAGATAACCAATCGGAACACAATTTAATGAATTTTAGGTCTAGACAAATTGGTGATTCTCGATTTATCATCATGAACATGAATTAGAAAAGGGACAGCGAAGATTCTAATTGGGGATAATTTGATTCTGAAATTGAGATGATCAGAGTACAAAGAGTGAACAAGAGTGGCTGTGGGTTTTTCAGATGGGTTAGAGTAAATCATAGGGGAAAACGAAGTGAAGAGAAATGTTAGCCGGCTAGATGAAGGGTTCTTGAATTGCCAGGTTTTATTAAAAATAAAGGGTTTGTTACGAGACGCCATATGGAACACCATGGCTACAATTCTGTAAGGGCAAAAAGGTAAAATCATTATGAAAAATTAAAGAACCAGAGAAATTGAAAATTTTCTGGACTTAAAAAAGGGTAAGAACAACGATCTCAATAGGAGAAAAAGAAACACTTATAGATTTAGGTTTAAAATCAATAAGAAGAACAGAAAAAGCCGATCGAACTTTGAGAGAAGCCTGAATTAAAAAAAAAACTTCTAAAGAAAAAACCCAATGGTTTTAAAGCTAGCAGAAGATAAGGAAAACAAATACAGTGTATAACAAATTAAAGAGAAACACAGAAAGAGCTAGAGTTAGGCATGTGGAAAGCTTCTTCACAAGGAAAACATGGAAAATCCAAATGGGTTGGATTTAGAATCTTGTGTAGCTTTGACAGCTTGTTGGATTCACTTTATTACTTTCACAAATCAGGTCTTGTAAAATTGATTTTCCACTGTCTTTTTCTGGAGTCTTTCAGTCTTCGGGACTTTGTAGCTTGAGTCTTATTAGGAATGGTGTCTTAGTAACTTTATTTTAGAATCTGTGCAACTGCAGTATCAATGGTGTTTTAGTGTCTTCTGTACTAGATATGATGTGGTATGATCAATCCATTTAAGAGAATTCTGGCTTTTTCTTTGAATCCCGGTATAGCTCCGGTGAAAATCCGGTCGGATATTACCGTTACTAGTAGGCAACGGACTTATAACGGTCAGAAATACTAGGTAATCATGAAGTTTTCGGACAAAAAAGTTAACTGAGAAAAGAGTGAGGAGAGAGGGCAGACTGCCTTTTTTCACACAAAATTAGTTGAATGTGTGAAACAAAAAATAAAATTTGGTGTAATGATTAATAATAAGTAAAAAGATTATCATGTGAAAATTGTCTTGAAACATCTTACATGATTTGTGCGAGACAATCATTTGATGTCGACTAAGAAAGTTTCGTATTGATCATTCGATCACTTGGAAATTACTTATAAGCTAATAGTTTGTGTGAGATAGCTATTGTCGTCTTCTTAGGATGTTTCAATGATTGAAATGGGAGTTTAGAACAATTAACCATTGTCTGGATACAACACAATATGCAAATTGTTGTGGTATGATTCAGGTCCGGAAACCTTGTTTGCATACAAACATGCGAATGGTTTTAACTGTTAAAGTCCGGGAACCAAGTTTGTATACTAGTATGCGAACGGTTCTACATGAGTTAAGTCCCGGGACGACAATATGCATACCGGTTTCCAAACTGCTGGACATGACCAAAGTCCGGAACTATAGTTTGCGTACCCGTTTGCAAACTTAGTTGGTGAAGTTCTAAAATCGGTTAAGTATGTTTTCATACTCATGAACAAATACATTAATAAATTAAGGAATGCAATCTTTGCAAACCATGGCTTAATGTTTAAGAATTTATTACCATGAATCAATCCGATTTTGCTTCAATTGTTTCTTATATACTTCTATGAGATATATACAATTGAGCAACTCTATGAGTAACACAATTAGATTCATTTGATTATCTTTCATGTTTGATTGATTATCATATTTGATCTAGAAGTGTTAGATGAATGTGGTTAAGACAAAAGTGTTCATATAGCCAACTTCGGTAAACTATTGTTGAGCCAACTCAATATACACGTTTAGGTACGGTTACCCATATCTAAATGAAGGTATATTTCATTTGTGTGTCACAAGCTAAGACCATATAACGGTGGAGAGATATTGCTTTGGTTTTAAAAAAACTTAGCTTGAATCTTAAATCAGGTTTTCATCTAACGGTGAATATTGATTGCTTTGTTACTAAGCTAACAAAGAATGCAAACCCTGATTTAAAAGACTATATAAGGGAGAACTCTAGCAACTGGAAAACCTAATCCCGACACTTTCCTGTGTCCTAGTTGCGACTAGATTCGATTCTCCTTTAACCTAGGTTTTTCTAAAACCATTATAGGTTAGTGACTTGAAGACTTCATTTGGGATTCGTGAAGCCAGACCCAACTATTTTCTCTGTAGTTGCGTGTTCTGGTCTTACTTGTTCTATCGTATTGAGTGCTATCTTCTCTAAGATTTGCACGAGATTTATCTCCGATAGGTAAGATATAAAAAGTAATCACAAAGCTCTTCGTCTCATTCTTTGTGATTCCACAATAACTTCTTCTACTACCATATAGTTAAGTTATTGTGAGGTGATTGATATTTCTAAGCTGTTCTTCGGGAATAAAAGACCGGATTATCAATTGGTTCCTGTTCACCCTGATTTATCAAAAGAAGGAACAAAACTTCATGGGTACTTCTGTGGGAGACAGATTTATCTATTAGAATAGACTTTTCTATGGGAGACAGATTTGTTTATAAGTCTTCGACTTTGGGTTGTAGCAACTCTTAGTTGTGGGTGAGATCAGCTAAGGGAATCAAGCGTGTAGAGTCCTGCTGGGATTCAGAGGCGTAAGGAACGCAACTGTACCTTAATCGTTGTGAGACTTGGTTAGGGCTCAACTACATTCCAGTCTGAAGTTAACTTGTAGTAGGCTAGTGTATGTAGCGGCTTAATACAGTATGGTGTTCAAATCTGGACTAGGTCCCGGGGTTTTTCTGCATTTGAGGTTACCTCACTAACAAAACTCTGGTGTCTGTGTTATTTCTATTCTGCATTATATTTTTTTATATAATTGAAATATCACAGGTTATGCGTAGTTCAATCAATTGGTAAATCCAACCTTTGGTTGTTGATATAAATTGATTGACACTTGAACATTGGTCTTTGGTACCGTTCAAGTTATTCTCATACCAATCAATTCACGGATTTCATCATGTTGATTTACTAATTGATTTGAGAAAGAAATATAACTCTTGGATATCTTTCTTTGATTGAGTCTGACTGTCTAGTTGATTCTCTTGGAATTATTTTGGAGTTAGTCCATACATATTGTCGAATGAAATATTGGGTGTGGCTGTTGTACCCCCGCTTTTTCCGTAGCAATAACAACTTATGAGAATACTCGTTTAGATATTTTATAGAATGAGGTAAACACACTCTACTCGTTAATCGTTTTACAAAAACATAGTATTGTTACCTTCCTCAAAATTCAATTGCACCACAATTTTGAAGCAATACGGTGATATGTTCTCCCCTTTAGTCAATACATACTACTTTCGCAAAATAGGTAAAACCTATAAATAATAATCCCCCCCCCCCTACATGATGCTCCGTAAAGCCATATGCAATGTAGTAAGATACTACTTAATAATTCCTCCCTTTGTTGTCAACAAAATTGGCAAAGGTGAAAAATCAGGATAATCATAAATTAATCAAAAATAGTTTCAAGACTAGAGAACACATACCAACCTTTAGTTTAGACGATTTCAACCAAAAAATCTCGGTTTTCGTCAAGGAGACATAAGGTACAAGCATCTCCTAAAATTCCACATCCGCCCTCCCCAAAAATATATTACCATTAAGCACAAGTTCAAAAGAAGTCTTCCCAATCTATGCCATTCCCAAAAGAATGAAAATGCGACCTTTACTCTAATCACAAGAGAAGTAATTTTCTTGGACTTTAAATTTATTCACCAGTTACGAACAAAATAAATTTGTATCCAATATTTTTCTCTCTTCTCGCCAGTTACAAACAAAGAAGTTAAAAATAACGATCTTTATGTTAGAGGCACTAAGATACAATATTTTCGTGAGAAAAATCATCAACAAAAACTATTCTCTACACCAGTGACGAACAAGAGAACAATTAGTGCGATATGACTCAACATAAGAATTATTTCTTTAGCCATGTACAAACATAGAGATTAAAGTTCATCACTTATTCCCTGGTGGAAACACAATCAAGAAAGTAAGTCGATCCATAGAGAACATCTTACGGAATCCTGTAGCAGTTTAATCACAAAAAGTGTCAAAAACTGTAATTCTCAAAATAGTTTACTCCTCTTTTGCAAGAGTGAAAGATTTTAACCTATGAGAAAATATGAGATATATGTTCTAATCACCAAAGAATGATAACAAAGAAAAAATCTCACAAAATAAGCAATACAAATATACAATCCATGAAGATGGGTATTGCAAGTCATCTTACAAAATAAAATTTAATTAATAAACTTTAAACATGCAAGATGATAATATTTGGAA
Organism: Papaver atlanticum; assembly: GCA_023531105.1. Taxonomy (NCBI): domain Eukaryota; kingdom Viridiplantae; phylum Streptophyta; class Magnoliopsida; order Ranunculales; family Papaveraceae; genus Papaver; species Papaver atlanticum. The sequence continues at coordinate 1,552,525 of JAJJMB010003267.1, read as the reverse complement.
TAGCTAATGTAACACATAAAAACTACTCCAAAAATTAGTGTTCCTCCTTAAACAATAGGAACAAAATTCCTACTAGGAGTTAACAAATAAAAAGGTCTTTGAAGAAAGCTTGATTATTCCCGAACTCTTCATCATCAACTGACATCGGAACATAAGGTTTATGAAGAAGAGCATTAGGTCCTTCAAACCTGTTCGACTGTTATTTGAAAAGTGCTTCTAGAATCTCTGGACATTTTTGCAGGATGTTTTTAAGACCTTGCACTTCCATCTTGGTCTTCTTAAGCTCTTCGAGAATATTTGCGAACCTTTGCTAATTTGAGCAGTTTTCCCTAGGTTTCTTCATGTTCTTTGTTTTCCCTTATTCTCCTTAGGAACAAAATATCAATACTTTTTGTAGTGGAATCAACAACCATAAGTGTAGAGGGTACACCAGAAGAGATCATACTTTAGGTTACCATAGCTCAAAAAATTGAGTATGCAACAATTATGTAAAACACAAATAGATTTCAAGTCACTTTAAGTTTTTGTAAGAATTCCAGAAACTAGTGAATGATTTATAAAAAAGAAGAATAACCATTAATTCAGGAACCGAACGACTTAAAAAAGAAGTCCGTTCAAGTACCAAAATACCAAAATAAAAAGGTGAAACACAATTTTACCTTTTCTTAAAGTTTGTACAAGGATAAGCCTTTATACTTATTACTTGAAAAATAGTGTGAAGGGAGCGTAATTAACAGTTTCAAGATACACAACACTTTGAATATTCAAGATAATTTCCTTGCGGAAGTGAGAATAAATTTTGACCATTTAGTATTATAACCAAGTCAAAAACCAGAAAACTGGACGGAACTCAATGGAGAAAAGCTCAACATTAATTAATGTTATTCTCGTTTTAATCAAGCATGAAATATCAAAGGAACTTAAATCTCGAGTCTGTGATGAATAGATGAAAATTCAAGTAATAAGATTCAAGGCACAAACGAGAGAGTTTGTCCCAAAGCCCTTTGGAGGTGCATAGTTCTTGTCTCTTTTCAGGGCACATGAAACAAGACGACACCTTTTTGGGGTGAGCATCAATAATCTCACCACTTGGTTCCTGCACTGGTTTGTCAATTTCCATTTTTTACGATCGTTTAGACCTCGATCTCTTCTTACCTTTTGGTTTTACCTTTTCCTTAGAGACAATACCACTCTTGGGAGAAGAAGGAGAAATAAAGTTACATACCTTACTGGGTTCGGCTTTTTCTTTAGCAGTGAGTTGTTCATGATCAAAGATCTTTAACTTTCCAACAAGTTACTTATGGAAAGTGTAATAAGATCGTTTCCTTACATGATGACATGTTTCTTAGACTCATATCGAGCTGGCAAAGATCTCATAATTTTCATCACAATATCCCGTTTAGGAATGGTGTTTCCTAATTAATAACAAGCATTCACTATTTCTGACAAACGAATCTTCATCAGACATACAAAGGTTTTCTCAGTTAGAAGTTAGGTTCTAAAGCTTGGCTTCGTTCTTTGCGGAATTCCCTTTAAATAAAATTTCTAAGATATCCCTAGCATCTTTTGACGTAGTGCACATAGCCACATGATGTTGCAGATCTTGGCTTATGGCGCTGATAATGGCGTTTAATCCATCAGAGTTGCATTTAGCATCTTTGATTTCTTCATCGTTATATGTTTCTATGCCTTTCGGAATAGCAACAGCTCATTTTCCAACTAGTGGAGCATTATATCCTCTTACAACAACAACCCATGTCCGAAAGTCATGAGCTTGTGAGAAGGAACGCATAACAAATTTCCACCATAAGTAATTTGTGTCATCGAAAGCTGGAAGCGAGTTAATAGAGATTGCGCTCTTGTCCATAGTACAGATCGCTTCAAACACAAACTTATTAGGTCAATAATGTTTGCCTGCTCTGATACCAATTGAAAACGCTAGGGATACCAAATAAACCCAACTTTTTTGTTCGACAACCTGTATAGACAAAACTTAATACAATAAAAAGTAAACCAATTGAATGATCCTTGACACATGTATATAGATTTTATATCTCAACCTCTACTCAATCAGTATGTATATAGACACAAGGTCCGTGAACCTGATTGTTAAGCAAAGTTCTTGGACGATCTCAAAAATCAATATCCAAAATCAATCTAGTCGTAACCAAATAATTCAATCGGAATTATGTCAAGTGATTAAAATTGTTATCTATCTGTCACAATACGAATTCTACAAATAACTAGTCTCTTAATGAATTACAATTAAGCGGACGTATCTACTTAGATTGAATATGTACAAACCTGTGTAAATCTAATTATAAAGATAAACAATATAATGCGGAAAAGGAAAAACACAAGACACCAGAAATTTTTTTAACGAGGAAACCGCAATAGCAGAAAAACCCCGGGACCTCGTCCAGAGTGAACACAACATTGTACTAAGCCGATATACACACTAGCCTACTATCAGACTTCAGACTGGCACGTAGTTGAGACTGAATCCACCCTCAAAGCGATTCAGTTATAGTCGCGCTCCTTATGTCTCTTGAACCTCGTAAGGTTCTACGAACTTGATTTCCTTAGCTGATGCCCTTTACAACCTAAGAGTTGCTTCAACCAAAGTGAATACTTTTGATACCAATATTCCTCTAACAGATAATGTTAGAGCACTGCTCGGTCGAACTCGCAAGCATTGCTATCTCAAGCTTGTTTGTCAAGTTTAGTTGATCAAAACTATAGTCTTGATTTCTAGTTTACTTATAGCTATGTCTCGGATTAGGATATAATGTGTAGTTGAGCTTTAGACTTCACGGCATTCATCGTTTGAAGACGAAGATCTACTGAGGAGAGCTAGGAGGAACTTCATCAACAAAAGGTATGTGGAGACTAAAACTTATCTATCACTCAGAAGTCTATTCTGTTCTATCTCCTAATGAGACTAAGTCGTATAGATATATAGACTTTTACATTATACACATTTGATATTTATAGTCGAGATTATCTCGCTTATCTTTTTCTCGAAATATGAGTTGAAAGCTTTTTGCTTTAAATATGTTCATCATTATTCATGACGAATTTAGTTGGAAACAATTTATTTGTTGGAAACTAAATATTAAGTCAAAAGATGATCATGTGGAAATTTCCTTGAAACATCTTACATGATTTGTGTGAGACAATCATTTGATGTCGACTTGGAAAGTTTCGTATTGATCATTCGATCACTTGAAAATTACTTGAAGCTAATAGTTTGTGTGAGACAGCTGTTGTCGTCTTCTTAGGATGTTTCAGTGATTGAAATGGGAGTTTAGAACAATTAACCATGTCTGGATACAACACGGTATGCATACCTAGTATGCGAACTGTTTTGTAGTGATTCAGGTCCGGGAACCTTGTTTGCGTACCTAGTATGCGAACGGTTTTAACTGTTAAGGTCTGGGAACCTTGTTTGCGTACCTAGTATGCGAACGGTTTTTACTGTTAAGGTCCGGGAACCTTGTTTACGTACCTAGTATGCGAATGGTTCTACCTGAGTTGGGTCCGGGACGGCTCGTCGCGTACCTGGTATGCGAACGGCTAGGCAAGGCCAAGGTCCGGAGCTATTGTTTGCGTACCTAGTTAGCAAACACAGTGATTAAGTTCTAAAATCGGTTAAGTATGTTTCTCATACTCATGAACTAAAACATTTATGAATTAAGGAATGCAATCTTTGCAAACCGTGGCTTCATGTTCATGAATTGATTCTTGTATAAGTACTTTGTACGATTGTGAATCAATCCGATTTTGTTTCAATTTGTTCATATATATTTCTATGAGATAGTGAACAATTGAAAAACTCTATTTGAAACGCAATTAGATTCATTTGATTATCCTTCATGTTTGATTGATCATCATATTTTATCTAGAAGTGTTAGATGAATATGGTTAAGACAAAAGTGTTCATGTGGCTAACTTCGGTTAACTGTTATTGAGCCAACTCAATATACACGTTTAGGTACGGTTACCCATATCTAAATGAAGGTATATTTCATTTGTGTGTAACAAGCTAAGACCATCTACCGATGGAGATTAATTGCTTTAGTTCTAAGCAGACTTAGCTTGAATCTTAAATCATGATTTTATCTAACGGTGAATATTGAATGCTTTGTTACTAAGCTATCTTAGCTTTGATTATAAGCAAACCTTGATTTGAAAGACTATATAAGGGAGAACTCTAGCAACTGGAAAACCTAATCCCGACACTTTCCTATGTCCTAGTTGCATACTAGTGTCGATTCTCCTTTAACCTAGGTTTTTCCAAAACCATATTAGGTTAACGACTTGAAGACTTCATTTGGGATCCGTGAAGCCAGATCCAACTATTTTCTTTGTAGTTACGTATTCTGATCTTACTTGTTCTATCGTATTGAGTATTATCTTCTCTAATATTTTCTTGGGATTTATCTCCGATAGGTAAGATATAAAAAGTAATCACAAAGTTCTTCGTCTCAGACTTTGTGGCTCCACAATAACTTCTTCTACTACCATAAAGTTAAGTTATTGTGAGGTGATTAATATTCCTAGGCTTCTCTTCGGGAGTATAAGACCGGATTATCAATTGGTTCCTGTTCACCTTGATTTATCATAATACGGAACAAAACTTCGTAGGTACTTCTGTGGGAGAAAGATTTATCTATTAGATTAGACTTATCTGTGGGAGACAGATTTGTTTATAAGTCTTCGACTTTGGGTCGTAGCAACTCTTAGTTATGGGTGAGATCAGCTAAGGGAATCAAGTGCATAGAATCCGGCGTGGTTCTAGAGGCGTAAGGAACGCGATTGTACCTTAATCTGTGTGAGACTTGGTTAGGGCTCAACTACATTCCAGTCTGAAGTTAACTTGTAGTAGGCTAGTGTCTGTAGCGGCTTAATACAGCGTGGCGTTCAAATATGGACTAGGTCCCGGGGGTTTTCTGCATTTGTTGTTTCCTCGTTAACAAAATTTCTGGTGTCTGTGTTATTTCTTTTCTGCATTATATTTTTATATAATTGAAATATCACAGGTTGTGCATAGTTCAATCAGTTTATAAATCCGACCTTATTTGTTTGATATAACTTGATTGACACTTGGGCATTGGTATTTGGTACCGTCCAAATTATTTTTCATATCAATCAGGCTCATAGATTTGTATCTGTTTGATTTGCTGATTGAATTGAGAAATTGAGATAAAGCTCTTTGATATATCTCTTAATAGAGTTCGTTATTAAGTTGGTGCTTTCGGAAATATATTGGAGTTTAGTCCATACAGATTGACGAATGAATTATTGGGTGTGGTTGTTATACCCCCGCTTTTTCAATTAGTATCAGAGCAGGCAAACACGATAAACCTAATAAGTTTGTGTTTATTTGTTCCTAAAGACTGTCCTGATGGGAAATCTCTTTGGGAAACTTGTTCTGTGCATCTGTAACGCACACCAGAAATCCTCAAAGATTGTTCAGAATTTATTTTCCTCAAGACTTCTGGTCTCTCAAGATAATCTCGAGTCATCTAAGACATTAGATGTGACGACCCTGAATTTATATTCATAGTCCGGTCGGCCCTATCACTAGTAATTCAAGATCTTTCCATACGAACATAGGACCATATGGCTCACGCTAGTCAAAAACATCTAATTGAATCGGAAGTAAAATTCCAATAAAAATAATACTGCAAGAAAACCTCTTTTTCATAAAAATAATTACCGAACTGGACTAGAAGTTCAACTGAATTAAGAAATAAATGCAGGAAGGTTTCGACATAACTATGTTCGAAAAGAATTAAAACTCAAAATAATCTCTCAGTTTGGTGTCAAGCACCGGTGTATCTCAGTGATAAACCTTATTGAGAATAAGGAAAATGAAAATAAAATCTAAAAGATAGCCACTGCAAAGAAGAGATCCTACTTCTTCCCACAAACTACAGTGACTCCAAGAGCAACTTTGCGACTAAATCACTTGTTTACTCTACTACCTAAAATAGAAAATCAACACAAGGTCAGAGCCTTGGAATTACAAGTTCACTCTCATTCCATCATATATACCGATAATATATAAGATACAAAAGTAGAAAGGTAGCCTATATATTTTAACTACAACGAAAACAGAGGAGAGTTTTAGCATTCCACACAAGTAATGATGCCGCTTACCTTCGGCAGTTCACAAAAGAACACACACATTCGAGAATAAAGACATTTACATTTAATCTAGCGCCCACCGGTGTTCACAAGCTATATGCAATTGTGACCCTGAACTCTTGGCTTATCCAACTCATCTACTACCCACCGCGACACTCAAACTATTTGAATAGAAGAGGCCCTATTCTCTTAGTAGGTAGATACACATACAATGAATCATTCAAATAAGGATTTAAATCCTAACCATACATCTACACCTTTACAAGACATTTTAAACAATGTAGTATTTAGTACCTGCACTTCAATACAACATTACGACTCATAAGAACAACCCAAAGAAGAAACAATACCCCAGCAAACAAACTCACAACCTATTACAGCAAGCTAGTTTACAATGACATCCACAACTGGTCTTGTCATATTCATTGTGAATACAAATCTGATCCTAATGAAACTTTCACCATTCATTCATGTATACATCACAAACATCATATCCAAATTTCAGCGATAACTAATGGTTATAAAATAAATCCATCGAAAACTGAATTCCAACTGATTCACCTGTAAAAGTCAGTTGGTTCAGGTACCTACAAAACTCAGTTTCACCTGAAATTTTTACATAAATCCCATGCCCTAAATTGGTTTTTCCTATTAAAATTTAATAGAATTCTATATAGCACAACTATGTGATTTTAGGTTTTCAGAACTGCCTAATTACACAAAAACTGTAGAACCAGTCTCTGAAATATGGATGTTTATGTTCCCTATCCTAGTCCGATCGTTCTGAGATTTTGGTAGAGTGATTATTACATACTAAGGTATAACATATTATAAAATAACGCTGATCTGATGGTTGGATGTCATTCAATGGTTCAAACAGTACCTATAATTTCAGGTGTCAAAAATAAAAACCAATACGAATTTAACCTAGAATCCCTAATTCTTAACCTGGATTTTAAGAGGAACAACAATTGCAGCTTACATACTACCAATCATACATGATAAATCAAGAAAGAACTTGCCTTTTGACTTGAGAAACCCTATAAATCCTTTAGTTTCAGCTGCAACTTCACTTCACGCCGCAAAACTTTCTTTGATGAGAAACTAGATTTTCAGTTATCTATCTCAGGCAACTTAACTTAGGTTTTTATCTTCCTTTTTCTAACCTAGTTTTTAACTACACCCAGCTATCTTATCAAGGGCATCCTATTAGCTAACAACAAGACTATTTTAAAGGCAACCTAACAATCAAACAGTTACAGAATTTAGGGTTATGACATTAGAAATCTTAGATGATGGAAAACAATCTAAAGGAAAAAATAAAGGTTCCTTTAAAAAGGTTCGTTGTGGGAAATGTGTGAACAAAAGCTCAAGGATATGGAACCTCACTAGACTGCTTCTCAATCTATTTGAGGAATACTAACATGATGGATCAATTGGCAATGATCTATTTAAGGCTTTCGAAAATGTTTTTAAATTGCTGGAACGACTGATTTCGATTAAGGAAAAGGTTTGTACTGGTGAAAATTCCGATTCTGTCAATTCATGTATACATGACGTGAAGTCGGGTCTTGTTAACAACTCAGGTAAAATCGACAAAAAGGTTTCTGATGTATTCATGTATACATGACCCAGATGTCGGAAATCTCCATTCCTTAATCGTAAGAAAAAAGAATCAAAAAAATAAATTAACCCTGAGTATCATCATTACTATGATTATACTTTTGGTACATTTCACAAATATCAACCGGAGATGGTGCACGAGGGATCTTCTGTCCATCTAGCCTCTTGGTAACAAAATTGACTCCACCCCATTTGCATATAACTTGAGATGGGGCAAGTAACGGTTTGATTAGCTTTGTGATTTTTATTTGTATTATGGGTTAGTATTGCTTTTGAAATGTAAAATACTTTTTTACCAGAAAAGCTCATTTGACAGAATATTTCTGTCCACCCGAGGTTAAATAATGACATGTAGTTTTCTACTATCTTATTTATCACACTGTTAAAAAAATTCCTCAGTGTGCAAACCTCATGGTTCAGGATTTAGAGTTGGAATCCTGTTTTTCTTTTATGGGCCACAATACAAGTACGGGTCCAAGCCCTCTAAAAGGGACATGTAGGTTACGTACGCGTACCCTTCTTCCTCATCTCTTCGTCCGCGTACGTGAACAAGGGCTTTTTCTGGGGTTCGCGCACCATCTCCATTAAAACCAATCTTCGAGGTCTAAAAGGGGCAAAGGGGTGTTATCATCTACAAGGAGCTTATCAAGTTAGAGTTTCTTCTTCTTATGTCTCTCAATTTTTAGTTTTCATGTGAAAATTCAATAATGTTGGTGAGAATTCAAAGAGGATGTCAAAAAACCTTGTTTCATCTTCTCCTATTTGTATGAACATACCAAGTGACCAAGACTCTATTAGAATTAGATTCGTCAATGATTCTAGTAGTAATACCTTTGAAAAGATTTCTTCTAGTGGTTTCATACTAGAGAAGAAATTGGTAGAGGAAAGTGGTCATAAAGAAGATTTGGTGTGTTTTAAGAAGTTTAATCTTGGTAACATCTTCAATGATCTTGGTGAAGGATTTGATACTCTCACAAGAATAGAATATTTTATGCTAACATCTATGATGTTAATCTTGATAACTTGGAGTTCAAGACTATGATAAATAGAAAAAGGATTCTTGTTAATAGAGTGTTGATTTCAAGGATAACCAAAATTCCATTAGGTAACGTTCGTCTTCCTAGACCAAGAGGAGAAAGACATTCGTGTGAAACAATTTCCAATGGCCTTTGTCACGAAAATGTTGATTGGATAGAAGGGAAATTTCCTACCCATGATCTTAGTTTTTCTTTGAAGGTTTACGGAAAACTTGGAATTTCTAATCTTTGTCCCTCCACAATTGAGAACTCTCGGTGGAGTCGTGAATTTGCGGAGTTGGTCTATTTCCTTGAATTGGATGCTCAAGGTCTTGATATTTTTGGATTTATCATTTTTCAAATGATCTCGATGACGTCATCCAACAAGAAGTTAGACTTTCCATGCTTAATTGGGAAAATATGTAGTGCACATTCCATTGCTCCCATTGGCAACTCTATCGGAACTCCCAAACTAGTTCGTCTTATATTATCAAACGTATGAAGACGAATTTCTACAAAAGACAAAGATGTGATACTCTTGACGGTTCTTGTGATCCTACCACCTTGAATCTTCTTCATCAAATTCGCAAGGGTGTGCATAAGGTCAATTCCAAGGTAAACTGTGTGCAAGAACAATTATGTGTGATTGCTACAAAATTTCCTGAAATCGAGGAAGAAATGGATAAAGTTCAAGCCTCTTGGATGGATTCCGATGATAATGAAGATGATGATTAACTTCTTTATGTTTTTTTTATATGTCTAGGAAACTTCTTATGAGATTTATTCTTATGTTTTAAGAAGGATAACTAGGGTTTGGAATAGAAAATATTGTGATTACACATAGCTATTGCCAACGATTTTCATCTTGCAATGTTTCTAGATTTATTTATTTAAATTCTAAGTTATTTGGAAGATGATTTTGTAGTATAAATCTTTATTGGTTTTATATATTGCAAAAATATTTTATGGGATATTTTTATCTTTACGTCCCTAAACTATTATTATCTCATATATGTTCAAAAGTTAAGTCTATTGTGTCATTATGCAAATATTGATAAAAGATAGAATGAACTTTTGAAAATTCCGCAGTACTGATCTTTCCATGATCCACTTCTATGTGAAAGTACTGTATGGCTCCGTAATTTTTCTTATGTTGAGCATTTCCGATTAAATTAATCTATAAGGTCTCTTGTGATTAATTTATTCGAGTTTTCTGGATACAAATCTATGTGGTTTGTTAACGTCCAAAGAAATCCTTTTTTTCTTGTAATAGTAAGGTCGCTCTTATTTTTCTTTCAGGAATGACATATTATGGGAGAGAGTTCTTAATTCAACTTGTGTTTAATTGCCAAATCTTTGTAGGGAGTGCGCCTGTGGAATATTGTAGGAGTTATCTTGTATCTTTATAAACTCCTTGATGAATACACTAAGTTTCGACTATGTGAAATCATCGAAACAAAGTTGATATGTTCTCTTTTAGTCATGAATTATCTCTTTGAGAATTTCATTATGATCCCATAGTTTTCGTACCTTTGCCAATTTATATTGACAAAAAGGGGGAGAATTATTTGGTAGTTCACACTACACACATATGGTTTACGGATCATTATGTAAGGGTGAGTGGTTTTCATTGTGAGATGGAAGTATTGACTAAGGGGGAGTGATACATATCACCATAGTATTGTTGTCAAAGTTGTGATGCAATTAGACTTTGATGCTGCGTAGTAATACTATGACACTGTATAACAATGATTGAGAACGATTGTTTTCTTATTATTATGGCTATGGATCTTCAACAACAATGATGCTGAGTTGAACACGTTCAGAATCGCTGGAGTACTTGGATAAGCGAAGAATTCAAGGAATGTTGAAGATCCAAGGAAATCAAGCATGATGGATTAGAAGCTATAAAATTTATTTATTTTGTAATCCATATGTATTGATAGTTTTGTCACTAAAATTGACAAAAGGGGAGATTGTTAGAGCACTGATCGGTCGAACTCGCAAGCGTTGCTATCTCAAGCTTGTTTGTCAAGTTTAGTTGATCAAAACTATAGTCTTGATTTCTAGTCTACTTATAGCTAGGATTAGGATAGAATGTGCAGTTGAGCTTTAGACTTCACGACGTTCATTGATTAAAGATGAATATCTACTGAGGAGGGCTTTGAGGAACTTCATCAACAAAAGGTATGTGGATACTAAAACTTATCTATCACTCAGAAGTCTATTATATTATATCTCCTAATGAGACTAAGTCGTATAGCTATATATACTTTTACATTATACACATTTGATATTTCAAGCCTAGTTTATCTCGCTTATCTATTTCTCGAAATATGAGTTGAAAGCTTTTTGCTTTAACTATGTTCATCATTATTCTTAACGAGTTTAGTTGGAAACAATTTATTTGTTGGAAACTAAATATTAAGTCAAAATATGATCATGTATGAAATTTCCTTGAAACATCTTACATGATTTGTGTGAGAAAATCATTTGACGTCGACTTGTAAAGTTTCGTATTAATCATTCGATTACTTGAAAATTACTTGAAGCTAATAGTTTGTGTAAGAAAGCTATTGCCGTCTTCTAAGGATGTTTCAATGATTGAAATGGGAGTTTAGAAAAATTAACCATGTATGGTTACAACACGGTATGCATACCTAGTATGCGAACTATTTTATAGTGGTTCAGATCCGGTAACCTTGTTTGCGTACCTAGTATGCGAACGGTTTTAACTGTTAAGGTCTGGGAACCTTGTTTGTGTACCTAGTAAGCGAACGGTTCTACCTGAGTTGGGTCCGGGACGGCTGGTCGCGTACTTGGTATACGAACGGCTGGACAAGGCCAAGGTCCGGAGTTGTTGTTTGCATACCTGGTTAGCAAACACAGTGATTAAGTTCTAAAATCGGTTAAGTATGTTTCTCATACTTATGTACTAAAACATTTATGAATTAAGGAATGCAATATTTACAAACTGCGGCTTAATGTTCATGAATTAATTCTTGTATAAGTACTTTGTATGATTACGAATCAATCCGATTTTGTTTCAATTTCTTCATATATATTTCTATGAGATAGTGAACAATTGAACAACTCTATTTGAAACACAATTAGATTCATTTGGTTATCCTTCATGTTTGATTGATCATCATATTTTATCTAGAAGTGTTAGATGAATATGGTTAAGACAAAAGTGTTCATGTGGCTAACTTCGGTTAACTGTTATTGAGCCAAATCAATATACACGTTTAGGTATGGTTACCCATATCTAAATGAAGGTATATTTCATTTGTGTGTAACAAGCTATGACCATCTAACGGTGGAGATATTAATTGCTTTATTTCTAAGCAGACTTAGCTTGAATCTTAAATCAAGATTTCATCTAACGGTGAATATTGAATGCTTTGTTACTAAGCTATCTTAGCTTTGACTATAAGCAAACCCCGATTTAATAACGATAACTCTAGCAACTAGAAAACCTAGTCCCGGCACTTTCCTGTGTCCTAGTTGCATACTAGTGTCGATTCTCCTTTAACCTAGGTTTTTCCAAAACCATATTAGGTTAACGACTTGAAGACTTCATTTGGGATTCATGAAGCCAGATCCAACTATTTTCTCTGTTGTTGCGTATTCTGATCTTACTTGTTCTATCGTATTGAGTACTATCTGTTAGAGCACTGCTCGGTCGAACTCGCAAGCGTTGCTATCTCAAGCTTGTTTGTCAAGTTTATTTGCCAAAACTATAAGTCTTGATTTCTAGTCTACTTATAGCTAAGTCTCGGACTAGGATAGAAAGTATAGTTGAGCTCTAGACTCCACGACGTTCATCATACAAAGACGAAGAACTACTTAAGAAACTGGTGGAACTTCATCGACTAAAAGGTATGTGGAGACTTGAACTTATCTATCACTCAAAAGTCTATCTACTCTATATTCTATCTTGAGACAAAAGTCGTATTGCTATATAGACTTCGATTATACACATTTGCTATTTCGAGTCTAGTTTATCTCGCTTATCTATTTCTCAAAATATGTGTTGGTAAGCTTTCGCTTTGGCCAAGTTCATCTTTACAAGTGACGAAAGTCATGTTGATTATTTCAATATCATGAAAATCGCTTTGATGAAAAATAGTGTGTGAATAACCTCTATTTAACATCCTCTAAGAATGTTTCAATGATTGAAATGAGAGTTTAGAATATATAACCTTGAATGGATATAAACATTGTATGTGAACTCATACATGTGTAAGTCCAAAATCCTTGAACCAAAGTATGCGTACTTTGCTGCTTAGGATAACCGGAACTAAAGTTCGCGTAAGTAAACGTCCCGTGAATTTCTGCTGGAGTTTGTGAACTGAAAACAAACTCAATCCGGGTACTTAAGTATGCGCACCGGTATGCGTACTTGAGTGGGTTATTTTCTAAAAACGGTTTATTCCTGAACTAAAACTTATATAAACTAAGGAATGCATATTTCCAAACCGTGCCTATAAAGTTCATGAATCGATTCGAGTGAATCAAAATCGTTTTTGCTTCGATTGTGTCTTGTATACTTCTATGAGATCTAAGCAATTGAACAACTCTATAACTAGTTCTTTTGAGTCATTTGAACTAGTTATGGTGAAGATGAATATGGTTTATATGAAAGTACTCATATGGCTAACCATTTGGTTAACTACTGTTGAACCAACTAGGTGTACACGTTTAGGTACGGTTACACAAACCTAAATGAACGTGCATTTCATTTGTGTATAACAAGCTAAGTTCGATCTAACGGTTGAAAGATATTCGCTTGAATCTAATCAGGTTTTCATCTAACGGTGAATATTGAATGCTTTGTTACCAAGGTAACTTAGATTGCAAACCCTGATTTGGAGACTATATAAAGGAGAACTCTAGCAACTGGGAAACCTAATCCCCACACCTCTTGTGTGATACTAGTTGTATAAGCTAGAGTCGATTCTCCTTTAACCTTGGGTTTCTATAGAGACTCTGTAGGTTAACGACTTGAAGACTTCATTGGGATTGTGAAGCCAGACACAACTATTTTCTTTGTAGTTGCGTGATCTGATTTTGCTGTTTCTATCGTGATTGAGTGCAATCGTAAGATTGGCTTGAGATTAATTTCTCCGATAAGCAAGATAGAAAAGTAGTCACAAACATCTTCGTCTCATCGTTTGTGATTCTGCAATATCTTGTTCGCTAGTCGATTAAGATTATTGTGAGGTGATTGATAATTCTAGGCTGTTCTTCGGGAATATAAGTATGGGTTATCGATTGGCTCATGTTCACCTTTATTTATCAAAAGACGGAAAAAAACTCGTAGGTATTTCTGTGGGAGACAGATTTATCTATTCCTGTAGACTTTTCTGTGTGATATAGATTTGTTTATTAAAGTCTTCGACTTTGGGTCGTAGCAACTCTTAGTAGTGGGTGAGATCAGCTAAGGGAATCGAGTGCGTAGTATCCTGCTGGGATCAGAGACGTAAGGAGCGTAACTGTACCTTGGATCAGAGTGAGATTGATTGGGGTTCAACTACAGTCCATACCGAAGTTAGTTTGTAGTAGGCTAGTGTCTATAACGGCTTAATTCAGTGTGTGTTCAATCTGGACTAGGTCCCGGGGTTTTTCTGCATTTGCGGTTTCCTCGTTAACAAAACTTCTGGTGTCTGTGTTATTTCTTTTTTTCCTTATATTTTGTTATATAATTGAAATATCACAGGTTGTGCGTTGAATCAATCAATTGGTAAATCCGACCTTTGGTTGTTGATTGATACTTGAACATTGTTCTTTGGTACCGTTCAAGTTAATTTCTCTTGTATTCAATTAAACTCGCAGATTTCTATTTGCTTGAGTAAGTATTGAATCGAGAAATTGAGATATAACTCCTTGATATACTTTTTATTAAGATTGAGTCTGACTGTCTAGTTGATTCTCTTAAAAGTATATTGGAGTTTGTCCATACAGATTGCTAAGCGAATTATTGGGTAAGGTTGTTGTACCCCCACTTTTTCAACTGGTATCAGAGCAGGCAAACACGTTTAAAGACCTTATAAATCTGTGTTTGTAGCGATCTGACTCTATGAACAGAAACTCTATCTCCATAAATGTACCACCAGTCTTCGATGGCTCAAACTACTTATGGTGGAAAATCGCTAAGCGTGCTTTTCTTCAAGCTCGTGATTTTAAAACATGGGTACGTGTTGTTAATGGCTATGATCCTCTAGTTAATACAGAAGGTGATGTATCTATACCGAAGGATATTGGTAGATATAGTCCGGAAGAAATCCTTGCTACAAAGAAAAATTCTGATGGTTTAAATGCTATCATACATGCCGTTACCCCAGACCTTCATCATCATGTGAATATGTGCACAAAGTCTAAAGATGCCTGGGATATCTTAGAAACCGTATTTAAAGGGAATACCTGTGAAGAAAAAAGCTAGGCTTCAAAACCTAAATTCTGATTGGGAAAACCTTCGTATGGCAGATGAAGATTCAATTGATGAATTTAATCACAAAGTGTCTGAAATTGTTAATGCATCTTTTTCATTAGGTAAGACTATTCCTGAAAAGGACATTGTGATGAAGATTCTCAGATCCCTGCCATCTAGATACGATTCTAAGAAGCATGCCATCGTTGAAGGAAATAATCTCGCAACGCTTTCTAGAAATACTCTGGTTAGGAAGTTAAAGATCTTTGATCATGAGCATACATCCAAATCTGGAAAGGATGTTGCTTTCAAAGAACAAAAGAACACTAAATTACTTGATAAAAGTAAAAGTGTTTGCATCTCTGAAGATGATCTTTCTGAGGCTGATTCATCAGATGAAGATCTTGACAAGTCAGTCTCGTTGATCACAAGACAGTTTAGGGACCTTCTTTTGAAGAGAAGTAAACGGTTCTCCAGAGAAAAATCCAGGTCATCAGATAAACCCCATAATCGTGTTCCTCCTAAAAATAGGAATAATGATGAAACTGACGACGAGAACATGCCTTGGTGCTTTAAGTGTAAAGGTTTTGGTCAATTTGCAAATGAGTGTCCAAATCGAAAGAAATACACTAGGAACAAAGGTCTTGCTGCAACTCTTGATGAAATGTCTGACAACTATGATTCTAATGAAGACGAAAAATCAAGTATTGCACTTCTTTGTGAAAATATCGATTTTGATAATTGTAGCAATACATACATCAATCTTGATATTCTTTCATAAGAAAACTCAACCAATCTGGAAGAAAAAGTTGAACCTTCCTTTGAACTCTCTGTCTAATTTTTCAAGTTCTACTATGTGTCTAGCAGCTTGCACATCTCGGATACCTGAATCATATTCCAGGTTGACATGCTCATATTGTTCGCTCAAGGGCCATGAACTGTCAAAGTATTTCAAGTATAAACACAAATTGAGACATGCCAACAAACTTCAACGAAGAGCAAATCGATTAGCAAACAAGCTCAAACTTGTTCAGAAGACCGCTGAGGTATGTAAGATTTTATCTTCGTCAAATAAGTTAGTTTCCAAGGATAAGACAAGACCATTGGAAAGAAAGTTATGGTCTAAACACTATGAGAAATAGGGTTCCATGAATTCCGATTGAAAAAGATATGGTGGACAGATTATTGTTCACCCCAGCACAATTTAAATTGTGTTGGTTAGTGCATCTTGTCTCATGTGCCTAATCAAAAGAGACAAGATTTTGCACATCTCAGGCTTTAGAAAAATAAAAAAGGTTTTAAAAATTTGTTTTCTTTTTAAGGTTTGCCTGTTTTGAAAGATTAGAATTTTCCATATCTAATTGATATCGGAAAGGTCTTCCCTGGTTAATCAATAAAAGAGGGTTAAAATGGACAATTTTGCCTTTTATAGGGTATGAGTTGTGCGTACGTGAATCCTTTGAAGTGTATAAAGGTTCCGTAACCCTATATTCCTTCTTCCTTCCCTGAAACTCTTTTTAACTTAAGACTGCTTGTTGAAGTGTGATTTCCTCTCACAAATCCGTACGCTTATGGATACTCCAAGCATCATGTCTTCTGATGGAAAAGATGTTAATATGATTGTTAAGCCATCAATCACGAAGGAAAAAGAAAGATCTCCGTTACCTCCAACTTTGAAAAGAAAAAGAAGGAATGTGAGGAAGCCAAGGGCTATTCCTTCAAATCCTCAGAAGTTTTCTGATGTTCTTGAAGAGTTGAAGGAGACAAGAAAGGAGATTCAGCAAATAAAGGCTTTTGTTTTGAGAACTCTTGAGATTCAGAAGGCCCAAGTTCGACATCTTCAGCCTAGAAGGTTTGTTGGAATTGACTCCTATCTTCACGAACCATATGTTCCTATGGCTGTTGACGACAAGGAGTTCGGGGACGATAAAGAATTTTTCAGAGGTCTCAATGTCTAGAAAACTTCTTATGAGAATTTTATTCTTGTGTTTTTAAGAAGAATAACTAGAGTTTGGAATAGCCGTTTTGTGATTACATATAGCTATGTCCAACGATTTTCATCTTCAATGTTTTTAGATTTATTTATTTAAATTCTAAAGTTTGTTTGGAAGATGATTTTGCAGTATTATTCTTTATGGTTTTATATATTGCAATTTGTTATGGGATATGTGTGTTTGCGTCCGTGAACTGTGATTGTCCCATACATTGTAAAAAGTTAAGTCTTTCATATGTCGATATGCAAGTATTGATAAAAGATTGAATGAACTTTTGACAAACAAAAGTTAAGCCTTCTATGTCATTATGCAAATATTGACGGAAGAAAGGATGAGCTTTTGTTTAAAAAGATTAAGTCTATTATATGTCATTGTGCAAATAGTGATGAAAGATAGAATGAATCTTTGTTTATTCCACAGTATTGATCTTCCCTGATCCATATTTTTTATGTATATATTGTGTGGCTCCGTAAGTTCTCTTATGTTGAGCATTTCCGATTGAATTAATCATGGGTTCTCTTGTGGTTAATTTAATTGAGTATTTTGTATACAAATTCATATTCTTATATGATTTGTTGTTGTCAAAAGAAATCCTTCTTTTCTTGTGAAAGTAAGGTCGCTCTTGTTGTTCTTTCGGGAATGACATTTTATGGGGGAAAGTTCTTAATTGAACTTGTGCTTAATTGCCAAATCTTTATGGGGAGTGCGGCTGTGGAATATTATAGGGGTTATCTTGTACCTTTATAAACTCCTTGATGAATGCATTTAGTTTCGGCTATATGATTGCATCTAAAAAGTTGATATGTGCCTTCTTTTGGTCATGAAATGTCTCTATGAAAATTTCATTAGGATCCCACTAGTTTTCGCACCTTTGCCAATTTTATTGACAAAAAGGGGGAGAATTAATGTGTAGTTCACACTACAAATACATATGGTTTTCAGATTATTATGTAAGGAGGAGTGGTTTCAATGTGAGATGAAGTATTGACTAAGGGGGAGTAATACATATCACAATAGTATTATTGTCGAAGACCGAAGTCCAGACCGAAGTTAGTTTGTAGTATGCTAGTGTCTGTAGCGGCTTAATACAGTGTTTGTTCAATCTGGACTAGGTCCCAGGGTTTTTTCTACATTTGCAGTTTCCTCGTTAACAAAACTTCTGGTGTCTGTGTTATTTCTTTTACGCATTATATTTTGTTATATAATTGAAATATCACAGGTTGTGCGTTTAATCAATCAATTGGTAAATCCGACCTTTGGTTGTTGATTGATACTTGAACATTGGTCTTTTGTACCTTTCAAGTTAATTTCTCTTGTATTCAATTAGACTCGCAGATTTCTATTTGCTTAAGTAAGTATTGAATCGTGAAATTGAGATATAACTCCTTGATATACTTTTTATTAAGATTGAGTCTGACTGTCTAGTTGATTCTCTTAAAAGTATATTGGAGTTAGTCCATACAGATTGCTAAGCGAATTATTGGGTGAGGTTGTTGTACCCCCACTTTTTCACTATCTTCTCTAATATTTGCTCGAGATTTATCTCCGATAGGTAAGATATAAAAAGTAATCACAAAGTTCTTCGTCTCAGACTTTGTGGTTCCGCAATAACTTCTTCTACTACCATATAGTTAAGTTATTGTGAGGTGATTGATATTTCTAAGCTGCTCTTCGGGAGTATAAGACCGGATTAGCAATTGGTTCCTGTTCACCTTGATTTATCATAAGACGAAACAAAACTTCGTAGGTACTTCTGTGGGAGACATATTTATCTATAAAAATAGACTTATCTATGGGAGACAGATTTGTTTATAAGTCTTCGACTTTGGGTCGTAGCAACTCTTAGTTGTTAGTGAGATCATCTAAGGGAATCAAGTGCGCAGAATCCTGCGTGGTTCTAGAGGCGTAAGGAACGCGACTGTACCTTAATCAGTGTGAGACTTGGTTGGGGCTCAACTACACTCCAGTCCGAAGTTAACTTGTAGTAGGCCAGTGTCTGTAGCGGCTTAATACATTGTGGTGTTCAAATCTGGACTAGGTCCCGGGGTTTTTCTACATTTGCGGCTTCCTCTTTAACACAATTTCTGGTGTCTGTGTTATTTCTTTTCCACAATATATTTTTATATAATTGAAATATCACAGTGAAAAGATGAGTATACCCAAATACACCACAATCTTTAATTTATCCACCTATAAGTCCTCTTACCGAAAGTGATTGTTTATGGACAAAGTCGAGACAATACTATAAATCGGTATTCACACTTTATGTGACTGTCTATGGATACGAGATCGAGACAATACAACAATAAAAGTGTGATTACTTGATAATAGGTTCGGACTTAACCAAACTCTATAGGATCACTATCAAGTAATACGGAGTTAACGTTTGTGTAATTTACTTTAAATTATAATAACAACAATTATAATTGCGAAAAGAAAAGTAAATGACACAGCAAGATTTTGTTAACAAGGAAATCACAAATGCAGAAAAACCCCGGGATCTAGTCCAGAATTGAATACTCTCAGAATTAAGCCGCTATACAAAATCTAAACCAACTTCGTATAGTTGAGACCAAGCAACTAACCCTAGTTCGCTTAGTTTCTTCAGTATCCATGCGCTTCCGACATTCAATAAGTGCATGCACTGGAACAATTCCTTTGGATTGTATTCCAAACAGTAAAGGAATAACAAATCTGTTTGGTAACAACTCTCTTGATTCTTTCAGATGAAGATATCTCAAGTCATAAGCAAAGGATCTTCCGTTTAACAAATAAACACCTTTGCCTGGTCAGATCAATCTATCCAACAGCTACATAAGTAGCAGAGTTTAGATTTGCAATCAATCAATATAGATTCAAACAAGAAACTATAAGGTGATGCCGATCTTACACAACTAATCAATCGAATAAATCCGATTCTAGTTGGATCCCATCCGATCTAGGTTTGTGCACACCCAAAGATATAAAAACCAAATATGAAATCTTATTTGTCTTCAAATCTTCTTTAATCTTCAATTAACATCTGCACAAACCACTTGAATCTCTTGTGATCAATCATGTACAGAACGGAGTCTGTTAACAATGGATTATCACAAGATGTCTTTAAATCTACAAACAGTTCTAAAGATCCCGTCGACACTTCGATCTAGTTTAAGTGAATCTTATATCAGAAAAGAAGATTCTCAAGAATAAACAAACTAGGTGCAATCAAAGTTCAACAACCGTTAGTCAATCAAATCAATCGAAAACTAAAATAAACTGCAATTATCTAGTTTCTCACCAACGGTACTCGTAGAGCTTCTTGATCCCACAGAAGTCTTTAAATGAGCGGTCGTAAGAGATTTCGACTAATTAGGGTACTTTCCTCTCCGATAGACGGCTCCACCAGAAACAACAAAAAGATGAAGTTTGCCTGTCTCTTAGGATAATTTGCTAGAAATTCAAACTTGGGTAATTATAGACCAAGGATGTTTTGACACCAAGGAATTTCCAAAACCGAATATTCTTAAGATATGCAATAAATGCCCAAAATCGGTTTTCATAATTCCTGGAAATGCTTTGTCCAATATTTCCGAAATCTCACTAGAAAATCTCCAATTAGTAAATGCATATTACCAATTTTTATTTTCCAGAGATATGCATTTAATTGCTGGTAATTAAAAGCATATAAAACTAACAACCTTAATTAAAAGATTCTTAATTTATTTCGGTCCGGGATCTCCTTGAGTTATTAAGGAATATCTTTGAACAATAAAAGATAAGAGTTACTGATCATGTTCAATGTATGTTGACATCTTTTCTTTGTAAATCCATTTTCATATTTACAATCTTGGAATCGATTATACCACACTTCCAAACAAGTTTAAAATTGGTTCATTTGTATTCCAATACAATTATGTGATTGATCAAATATCAAATCACTAATCATGGGTTTACGGTTTTACCAAAAACAAGGATCGGTTCTACCTCAATATGGTTACTGGGACCGTTTACATCAGTTACCAAGATCAGTTACGTCAATTTCCAGGACCAGTTACCATATACTTATGGAATTACTTGCGATCGGTTACACAAGTCACTAGGATCGGTTACACCAATTACTAGGACCGGTTACACCAATTACAAGGATCGATTACACTACTCTTTTGTGATCGGTCACACCAATTACTAGGATCGGTCACACCAATTACAATATCGATCATACCATCTTAGGTGATTACTTAGGATAGGTTACACTAATAAAAGTCATACCAATTCATAAGTCAGGCACTGTGACTAGTTATACCAAGATACATAACAAGTTATGATCGGTTCTACTAACTCACACATATTGATAATCCAAAGATATGCAATGAATAACAATACCAATAAGCCTAGAGAATTCCCTTTCGATTCATAAAACAAGTTCATGAATGTACTTCCTCTAAACAAATGTAAACATTGTTTCCTAGGATGAAATCTTCACCTTACCCATACACATAATCACAATAGCATTCATCCGATTATGTCGATGTCATATATATACGAAGTTCAAAAGATAAGCGTTATACTTCGTATCCTAATTCCTTAACATTATGATCATGTGATCATGTCTTACTACTAACGTATAATCATTCACAGCTTCGCAGTTATGTTTTCAATATAGCACGACTTGAAAGATACGTTAGGAATGAAACAGTTCAAGTCAAATATTACTAACCTCAAGAGGAAGGATGATGTCGTCGTTGTAGCTTGTTACTTCTTCACATTCTTCAAGTCTTCGAGTAATACTTGTATGTCTCATAATCCTAGACTTTCTAGTCTAACCTATACGAAGTTGTCTCTAGTACATAATCAAGCGACTCTTAGATGAGTTTTGATTCACTAAAATATGACAACCAAACTTGACATACAAATGCTTGGTGGGTTCAACCGAGCTATGCTCTAACACATAGGTTGTGCGTAGAATCAGTTTATAAATCCGACCTTGTTTTTTGGATATAACTTGATTGACACTTAGGCATTGGTCTTTGGTACCGTCCAAGTTATTTCTCTTATCAATCAGGCTCTTAGATTTCTATCTGTTTGATTTGCTGATTGAATTGAGAAATAGAGATAAAGCTCTTTGATATATCTCTTGATAGAGCTCGCTATTAAGTTGGTTCTCTCATAAATATATTGGAGTTTAGTCCATACAGATTTCCGAATGAATTATTGGGTGTGGTTGTTATACCCCCGCCTTTTCAGATTAGCTTATTTAATTTCCAATTAGATCAAAGATCAAGGTGTGGAAATCTATTTGCAATAGACAAAATTAGCAAACCTCAAAAATCCGGAACTTACGACTCCTGAAGAGCAACATAGATTCTTAACCATATCTCAATAACAATTTTTGAAACATCAACTAAGATCAGTCTTTAGATATCTCTCTGGAGGAATCACAAAGTCTGAGATGAAGAAAACTTTGTAATTACTATTTATCTTTCCTAAAAGAGATTTCGAAAACCTCGATAACAGAAAAGCAATATCAGGATTCACGAACTAGGTTGAAAATCTTGCCGGCTGTTGAATACATGTAACTGCTTTTTACAGAGTCGGCAAGCTATTCAACCTAAGACCTTGCCGGCGTTAGTTTTTTTTTAGTCGGTACGTTATAATTTTTTACCCTGCCGGCGGATTGTTTTGAAAAAAGTGGTTCCTGATGCCTAAAGTCGGAATGGTATTTGGATACCACCATGCCGGCTGTTTTGTAGCCGGAAATGTATGGGTAATGGACCTTGCCGACTAATTATGTGGAAAATCCTTGTATCTACTGTGTTCATATTTGTTATAAGCCGACAGATTATTTGAATAAGACCCTGCCGACTATAGTTTAGCCGACATGTATTGTATTAGTCGACCCTTCCGACCATTGTTCCGCTTGATTGGTTATACCTGTCGACCCTGCCGACTTATGAATTTTTTATTAATTGTTCTTGTTCAGGTTGCAAAAGGAAAATAAGAAACCTGTTACTCCTCCTTCAAGACCTCCTCGTGTTGGTGAGAAACTCTTGACTGCAACACATCGAGGGGTATTCGTTGTGCCGGGAACGCTCAAGATCCGTGTACAGAATGATTCTCAACCACCACCGGAACCAAATGATTCGGATGAAACTCCAGATGAAGACCAATCAATTCCATCTGGTAGAAGAGGTGATGTTGATGATGTTGTTGAAAGAACTACGGCTGCTGAAGGAGGTAACAATGATGATGATGATGGTGATCAAGACATGCCACCTATTGGAGGAGGTAATGATGATGATGATGATGATGATGGTAATGGAGATGAAGATAAGGATATCGAAGATAAAATTGTTGAAGAAGAAGAAGAAGAAGAAGAAGAAGAAGAAGAAAGAAGAAGAAGATGGAGAACAAACTCAAGCTAATGATCAATAAACCCAAGCTTCAACTTCAACTGAAACCGTAAAGAAGAAGAGGGTTATCACTAAACCAGCTGATTCCCACATGCCTCCCCCTCACTTGAAGGTTACACTGAAACCAGGTGAGCCTCTAAAGGGGACCCCAGAAGATGGTGGAAATGTTCTTTTTCGATACAAAGACTCATGGGCATGTGAAATCAAAAATACTGTCGTAAGTAATCTCAATCCTTCTTTGTTTTTTATTTAAGCGTATCTATCTTAAATTTGCGTCAAGTGTTTGTATTTATTTTTATTTTGTGTTATTGGTATTTAGGATCACAAGCATGCCATCCGTCTCTTGAGGCGCCAAGCTTCATGTTCAGTGATTAAGAACTGGGCACTTGACGAGGAATATGACGAGGTTCAAGCGATTGTCAAGAACTCCGGGTTGTGGCCTGCGGTGGAGAGTTCGAATATTGAGTATGATAGAGTTACCGTATCTGCACTCTGTGAGAGGTTCTACAGTGAGACTGATACAATGTTATTCCCATTCGGTGAGATGGCGATAACTCCCGATGATGCTCATCAAATTCTAGGCCTCGAGGTTGAGGGAAAAGCAATCAGTGAGGGCTTCGATAATAGCATTTCTTGGGAGGATATCTTCAAATTGACCAAAACTTTGTTCGGTTGGGATCATATTAAGACGGAGTCTATGCTTGTGATAAAGGATGGTCATCTAAGAAAGAAGTTTAATCTGAAGAAGTTAAGGGATACATTATCTGGGACCAAGGAAATCTATGATAAGGAAGGAAGGGTGGACTTGGTGCGAATCAATGCTACCGCGTCAGCTTATTTGCTATACATCCTGGGAAAATGTATCTTCCCCGACAGTTCCGGAAGCTTGGTCGACGCCAGGTATATGCAACTATTGGATCCCTTAGATCAGATGCATGAGTATTCTTGGGGTACTGCGGTGGTCGCCTTCTTGAAAAATGAGTTGACAAAGGCTTCAAGGGCACTCACTGCGCAAGTTAACGGAAATATATGTCTCTTCCAGGTAATTTTATTGTGTAAATCATTTATATTTACAAAATGCTTGTAATGTAAGATTCTTACTAAACTTTGTGTTTGTATAGGTTTGGATATATGAGCACTTCCCTACTTTAGTGAAAGCCAACTCCTACGTCAAAGTGAATGAGAATGTTGCGATTGATAAGCCAAGAGGACAAAGATACAGTTTTAAGGGTGCTCAGGATAAGGATATGCCGCAGCAGCTTATCAACGTGCGAATTGCCTTGGACAAATTGACTACGGATGAGGTAATATTTGATCCGTATCGATATGCTAGAAATCAAGGTTTAATCCAAAGGAGAGATGATGTTGCATTATACCATGGTCCCTTGTTGTTCTCCCATGGATTTTCAATGTACGATCCACATCGGGTAATGTGACAATTGGGTTACGTCCAAGAAGAACCCCATTTCGATGCTGAGCCATTTTTTAAAGTGGTAAGGGAGGAGTGCAGTACGTCCCAAAAAGGTATTGACGTCCGTTACACTCCAACGCCAGTTAACGATCATTGGAACGGAAGACGTGACTGTAAAGTCGATACGAGTCTTTTGGACGAGGTGACCGAAGGTCATGAAGCTCATGAGAAATACATGATGTGGTACTTGAGATGGGCTCGTTCTACTGTGATTAGGGAACAGACTGCTGAACAACTGGCTCGTAAGAGGAAGATGGCAGCGAAAGACCCAGCAACAAGTCTTAAGTTCTTTGTAAGTATTTTAGAGTTGCTCTTACTGTTTTAAGATTACATTATCGAATCATTCTATTAATTGTTTGTTGTTTAATTGAAAATAGAAGGAGCATTTGAAGACCTTTGTGAAGGTGTTGTGTTGCGCGAGAGACATAGGAGAGCCTTTGTCGATTGAAG
This sequence comes from Papaver atlanticum, assembly GCA_023531105.1. Classification (NCBI taxonomy): domain Eukaryota; kingdom Viridiplantae; phylum Streptophyta; class Magnoliopsida; order Ranunculales; family Papaveraceae; genus Papaver; species Papaver atlanticum. Next base: position 1,526,993 of record JAJJMB010003267.1, on the reverse strand, counting down.
AGGAAACCAAGCACATTGACTATGCTAGCAATATTGACAATGAGGATGCCTATGAATTGTTCAAACAAGCTGATGCTGAAGTAAAGAGGGAAGAAAAAGCCAGGAGGGAAGCACAAGACAGGATGAATGCTGACAAAAAGATGGCTCGTTCCCGTGGTGATGGTAGTGGTGATGGTCGTGATAATGCTAAACGGGGCCGGGGTCGTGGTTGTGGTGGTGAATGAATGCATTTCTAGTTTATTTCTTTATGTTGTAGTAGACAAATATTAAGGTTAATTGTTGGACATATGTTTTTTTAAGGTTTATGGGACATGTTTTCGTATTTTGTTTTGGATAGCTAAATAAGAAAGTATCGCATTTTCGATGACTAGGTGTCTATCATGAATTTGTTGAACACTTCTTCCATTAGGATTCCCAAACTCTTGCCTATATTTGTTGTATACCCTAGCCCAAAAGGTTACGGCATCCACCCTTATGTTGGACTGCCTTCTAACTCGAGTTTCCGCGTACCAAGCTTTGGTGATTGCCAAATCTTCATTTGAATCAAATGATGCCATTGTTGTTTGTAGAGGTATTGGGAGAGTTAGATGGAGTATATGATGATATGAGCTTTGGAGAGTATATGCAAATAGGTTTGTGTTGTTGTTGTACATAGAACTAGTGTATTTATAGGATAGTGCCCAAATTTGGCCGTTATGGTATTCAATCAATGCACTTGTACTTGCAAAAATTTGAATTTTGAAATCGCCGGCTAGGTTTTTGTTTCCCAAACATGCCGACTAAGTTTGGCCGGCAGGGTCGTAATTTTCTTACCCTACCGACCTTATTATGATTTTAGGCATCAGGAGTTCATTTTCTTCTGTATAACAGTCGGGAAGGTATTTGGTCATTAGCGTGTCGGCTGTTATATAGTCGGCAAGATCGTGATTTATAACCATGCCGACCTTATTTTTATTTTAGGAATCAGGAGAAGGTATTTTCTGCAACACATAGTCGACAGGGTCGATAATTTAATACCTTGCCGGCTGTACAATAATCGGCTAGGTATTAATTTGCTTACCTTGCCGACCCTGGTAACTACACCATTGAAGCTGTTAGGGCCGGCAGTCTGGCAGTTCACAACCTTTCCGGCCCTGGTTTAGTATGCAATGTAATTCAACAAAACCCTGTCGGCGTAATTATTGAAACTTTACATAGTTAAACAAACCATTCATTCAATAACTAGAAATCCAACATTTTTTTGTCCATCACCTTGCTGTTTTTCCTATGCCTAAAAAGATTACAGATCAAATGGATTTCATCCAAAGGAAGTTCTGGTGGAATAAGAAGAAAAATGGAAGGGGAGGTTACCCAAGAAGATGGGATGATGTGGCTAAGCCAAAGTGTCAAGGAGGAATGGGTATTAAAAAGACGGAAATCATGAACAAAGCTTTGTTGACTAAGTTAGCTTGGAGGATGGTTTCATCTCCTGATGATCTGTGGTCACAAATCCTAGAAGGTAAGTATTTTAGTAATGCCAATGCTCTTCATGGAAACTGTGCTAGTAATGGCTCTTGGGTTTGGAAAGGTGTTTTGGAGGGCCTAGATTATGCAAGGAAATATAGCTGTTGGGAGTTAGCTAATGGGAAGAAAATTAACATTTGGAAAGATAGATGGGTACCTACTTTAGAAGGGCTAGTTGATTCTACTTTCGCGTCCTCTGAAATGTGCACTGTTAATCAACTCATAGGTACTGGAAATTTAACATGGACAGTTCACATTTTAGAGGCGTTATTTAATCATGAAACAGTTAGGGAAATCTTAAAAATTCGTATCCCTGGTAGTGGTACTGACACCTTAAGATGGCTTCCTGAACATAATGATCTTTTCACTGTTAAATCAGCCTATAGGTTTATTCTTAATGAATATCATACTCAGAATGGTATTAACAACATTTCTAATGGTGTTAATTGGAAAACTTTCTGGAAACAGAAAGTTCCTCCTAGAATTCTACATTTCCTATGGAAATGCATAACTGGATGTTTGCCAGTTGGAGATAGATTCACCAGATTTGCTGGTAATAGGTCTACTTTGTGCCCCTTCTGTAATGCTTCCCTTGAAACTATGCAACATCTGTTTTTTGACTGTGACATTTCAAAAGAGGTGTGGACTATGTGTGACAGTAGTCTTGCCTCAGCTGTGAGTAATGCTAGCTTTGATGATTGGATTGTGAATACTTTTGCTACATCTACTAATGTTCATGCTCAGCACAATATAATGTTGGAAGGAAAAGCTGGAGTAATTCTATGGCATTTGTGGAAAGCTAGATGCAATCTAGTTTTTGAAAATGCGCAGCCTCATGCAGGAAGTATCTCTAACTTGATAAGTAGATAGTATAATGACTGGAAAGCCACTTGAAGCCCTCATTCTGTTAATAATGGAATTATTAACAGCAGGCACCCAATTAATTGGAAACCTCCATCTGTTGATATCTTAAAAGTTAATTTTGATGCTACATTTGTTAAGGAATCTGGTAATGCAGGAATGGGTTTAATCATTAGGGATTTTGCAGGTGCGCAACATGGACTTAGATCCTGGTTTACAACAGCAGTAACACCGGAAGGAGCTGAAGCTGCAGCAGCTCTAATGGCAGTAAGGTGGGCCAAAGAAAAAGGGATAAGAAGATTACATCTAGAAGGAGATTGTCGCTGTGTGGTAAATGCTATTAATGGTGCAAGAAGTGAAGTCCAATGGACAACAAATTCTTGGATTGAAGACATCATTGTACTATTAGAGAGTTCTTTTGATTCTTGGTTGTATACTTTTGAACCTAGAGAGGCGAATAAAGCAGCGCACGGGCTTGCAAAACATGTTATTTCAAATTTTGTTAGAGAAAGTTGGTTAGATCAAGTTCCTAGCTGGTTGAATGACTATATCCAGCATATATCCAGCAGGATCTAAACAATTTACTTCATTCAATCTCTAAATAAAATTTCATATCTTATTAAAAAAAAAAAAACTAATTAAAATTTTTAGTGTTAATTAAACAAAGATATATTATCTATTTAGAAAATATATGGTTAAGGAGCGACCTATTTTACTTCTAAATGTCTTGGATTTTGTATACCCCAATCAAGTGAGCTTAATAAAAGTATCTACGATGTATGTTTGTTTGTTATCTCACTCACCCACTCAAGTCAACAGTATGTGTTTTGTTTGTGACAGTTTCTGAAATCCGTCAGAGAGGAATAAAGGATGAACAAAATCAGCACCGAGTTGTCTTATCTGGGCACTATACTTTCATACAAAAAACGGATGGGTTGTAATTGATAGCTTGAAAAATCAGTCAAACAAGAAAACTATAATGGTTTCTGTTCTCTATAAATTCAATTCAGTTACCCTAACTCTTCCTATAAAAGGACCTATAAACTTGAGAATCGATAATGAAGTCAGAATATATAAAAAGTAGATATCAACTCTTTCCTCAAATTTTGTTCTGATCGTCTACTGTATGAACCTACATTTTGCCCATACAGTGGCTTTGTTTACTCCAGTGTACTTGTAGCATAGCAATGATTAAGATTTCTAAATGGAAGACACAAACAGCAGATACACAAGATGCAGATAGAGATGACATGACTGATAATAACAGACTACGGAGAGAGTTAAACTGCAGTATGTAGGTATCATCATGCCGATTTTCGCTTAGCCCTGTTTTCAATAAAATAAGTTGCCTAGATTCATAGAGTTAAATCTGTTAAAAGTGTAGTTAGTAGTAGGTATTAAAAACTGGTCTAAAATATTTGGTTCAGCAAAAATTAGAAATTGTTTTGAAATCAAAATTTTAACATCTATCAAGTTTCCGGCACAATGTAAAATCATTTCGTAGTTCGTACTCACTGGTTGCTGCAAACAATGACTCGATTTAGTTAGCCTTATTATATACTCCACAGTTCCTATAAACCCAAATGTTACTGAAATGAATGGGTACAAATACAAATACTGAGAAGAGCTGCAGAATATCAACTCAAGATCAAAATTTGATTCCAGCATATGAAATGAAACAAGTAACCGAGCAAATGTAGGATTAATAACAAAGTAATGACTAAGGATTGACAACATTTTCATTAAAGTGAGAGTAGACGAGAAGAAGACACTGAAATGTTCTAATTTCATGATAACATAAGTAAAGCTAAATTAATTAAGTAGCCTTTCTGTTCTTTTACAAAACTGTTACCAATTTTCCTGTCAAGCTTAATTACGATGACATTATGATTTCCCCTTCCATGCTTAACTTCATCTTTTTAGTTGCTGTGTACAGATGAAGATTTCTCTACCTCAACTTATTTTCTCCATCAGCTTTCAACTTGTAAACCCCCATTCCGCTGTCTAGTAAGTGGTTCCAACTCCAAAAAAATCAATGAAGGGCACATTTCTATTAGCTTGGTTGTCTCTGTTAACATTCTGCTTACTCTTTTTAGTGACTGAATCATTATTATTAGCTGAAATTTCAGAATTAGAATTAGAATCAGAATAACTAGATTGATGATCTAAACCCATAACCATCTTCATTGGATTATTGGGTTTAAAAATCTCATTCTTAATTGCATCCGTCTTCTCATTACATAAACTCCCATTTTTAAAGGACACCATATTTTCTTGATATGAACCTAAAATAAAATAAAAACAAACAAATAAAACACATTAGAAATTAAACAACAACCCGATCAGCAATCTAAATACTGGTAAAGAACACACTAATTAAAACATACCCATTTGGAATTCGAAGTGGGGTTCATTAGGACTAATGAAACTGCTAGGTTGGATTCTGGTTGCAGAAGAGTTAAGAGATAGATTCGTGCAAGTTGAAGCAGATTGATCCGCTTTAGGAGGAGTAGTACTAGTGACAGTTGATTCGCTACATTCATTCATTTGATAATAAGATTTAATCAAATTTAAATCTGCATGTTTCATCCTTAAAAGGGTTTGAGGATTGTATGTAGGAAGAGGAGGAGAGATTGGTTTTTTTGGTCTTCTACGAAGATTATTCGACTGTTCTCTTTGCTTTCTAGCCTTGATAACATGCCAATGATTCTTTACTGCGTTATCAGTTCTACCAGGAAAGAGTCTGGAAATCATAGCCCATCTATTTCCATGTAATCTATGTGCAGCTAACAATCTCTCTTCTTCTTCCTCACTAAATGCTCTTCTATTAATCCTTGGATCTAATTGGTTAAACCATCTTAATCTGCAACTTTTCCCTGCCAAAAAAAACAAACATAAAATATAAATTTATTCTAAAATAATCAGATGATAATATGTGTCAAATAGTTACCTGATCTTCCTTCTAATTTCTCTGAAATGAGATTCCAATTTTGAGGACCATATTGAGAAACAAGATCTTTAAGTCTCGTATCTTCAGCCGGTCTCCAATGTCCTCTTGCACAGAGTTTATTTGGATGAACATGCTGATGATTTACGGTACTTAGATGCATGCCCATTTCATTAATCTTTTGACTCCCATCAGACCCATTTATGCCCTTGTCTTCAGAAAATCTCCAACTTTTGGTATTTTGTTGATTCAATAGAGGAGTAGTACCCGTTACTCGAAAACTCCAGTCTGAACTTTTACTCATTTTCTGTTTCGAAGAAGAACTAGTAACTCCGAAATCGAGTGATAAGGACGTAGGTGGTGTTGGACGAGGAGGAGAAAGAAAAGAAATCTCAGCAAATGTTCTAAAACAACTGTCACCACCTCCAGTACGACCACTCTCAGTTGATGTACGCAGATTTTGTAGTGGTTGTAAACTCATTTCTGATGACCAGTAAATAAAACCCCACTAAGACTGCTTTTTTCTATTTGCAAATTAAATCAACAAAGAAGTTGATGATTGTCTTCTTTAATACCTTTCCTCTGCTTGAACAGTAGTAAGAAAATTAATTAAGACAAGTTCCTTAATCTTGTGGGAAGAGGTTGCTTTTGAGTTTTTAATACACTAGAATTTTCTTTTATAGAATAGTAGCGTAGAGATAATTGTTAGTAGAAAGGAAAAAAGAAGACATAAGTGTGAAAAAAACCATTAAAAACACTAACAATGGATGAAGAAGGACTAGGAGATGAGTTTTACTGTAAAGAGCGAACACAGTTTGAATATAAAACACTGTTTACTTACTTCACTCTGTGTTCGTGTATATATATATCGATCAGGGACAGAGTTACTCTGGAATCTTACTTTGAGATGATCTCTCTAATCTTGGGTTCTCTACTTTCTCTCTGCATGCAACTCAAAACCGCTCGTGTGGCTAAGACTTGTCTCTCTCTCTCTCTCCTCTGATAACCAGTAAGTTTGTTAATCTTATGGAAACAAACAAAAACAACTTGATAAACAAATGAGAGTGGGAGGAAATAGGTAACTGATTATTTTCAGATAACGACAGGAGTTTGGAGAGACTTGGTTCCAGATTATTACCAGAATTGCTCAGAACCGTTACTTATCAAAACCCACGTTGATATCCCCCGTATCCCATTTGACTCTGTAGTTCCGGTTGGTTATTATGTAATGTAGTTCGGGTACAAATTTGATCCATCTTTATTGGTCCATCCTTGGCAAGGTCGTATCTTTAAGGCTATTTTGGCTCCAGATCCTCTATCACTGAAAAATGTTTGTACTTCTGTCCCTATGGACAATTCCTATGGTAATGTACAAATTCAATATTTTATTGAGCCAGGTGGATGGCCAAACAGGTTTCTCCATTATGGGAACAGCAGTGCGCGGTTGATCATCAAGTGCCAGGGCTAGGGACACTCGCTCGCGTGTGTAGGTCAGACGCGGCGTTGGTAGCAAAAACTTTGGCGTGCAAGACACAAACGCTGGCGTTGGTCACTCAAACGCGGGCGTGAGTATCAAAATCGCCAACGGTCAATTATCCAACGTCCATATTCTCAACGTTATAATTTTCAAAACTATAAATTCCTTCAACCCAATTCATTTTCAGTCACACTACTACTTTTTCCTTCTTCTAAAACTCTTCTAAACCAAAAAATTTCGATACAATATGAGCAACTTAATAAGAAAAGCGGTCAATTCTGTAAAGAAGAAAAGAGATCGAAGAAATCAACCGGTACCGCGGCCTGCCACAGGTGTAGATTATTCTCAACATCGGGAAGCAGATTTTCCTTCGCCGAGTGTCGTTGCTGCTCCATCATTAGTCAAAGGTCATGTGTCGGGGCATCAAGATCGGTCTGAGGGTTATTATATAATGAGAGGTGGATTTTCAGACTTAAAGGTTGTTTATGAAGGTCTACCCCCTCGAGTCTGAGAAAGGGTTAACAAATATCCATGGCGTGCGCTTTATAGTGTGAAGTCTAGATGACACAACAACAAAATTACGACAACAGTGATAGAAAGGTGGTGGCCGACGACGCACATTTTCCATTTTATGGATTTTGAAATTGGTAAGCTTGTTTAACTTAAGTTAAATTTTATTTTTTAAATAATTATTAAATAATCAAAAGAATTAATCATAATTGATATTATTCTTGTAATAGGAATTACACCCCTTGATTTGTATTTCATTTGTGGGATCCCAAGTGGAGTGGGAGATCCGGTACCATACAACTAAGACGAATGGATATCAAATAGTATATGGCATACGCTTCTTCCCTCGTTTATAGAAGCAGATATACGGGAAGATCATAAAGAATTGAAAGGAGGTGGGATATTATGTTCAGCGTTGAAGACTTTCCTTACCCTAAGTAGAAACCCAGAAGATGTAGATGACTATCCTGAACTCGAAAGAGTTTTATCTTATGGGTACTGGGTCAGACGTTCTTTCCAAACTCAACTTTTGTTGCTCGTGTTGGTTGGCTTCAAGTGCTAGAAGATCTTGACAAAGCACCAGATTATGACTGGGGCTCTGCAATTTTAGCAGAAATGTACTGTGGGATGGATCAAACGTCCATGGGTATATTTAACTACACTGGTTTCTGGGCATCATAGAGGTAAATATCAAAATTATTATTTTTTAATTCAAATAATTTTTATGAACAAATGTAGATTAAGTCAAAATACTAAAATTATGGAGTAATTTGCAGTATTGGTGGTATACCTACTTCTGTGTTGGTAAACCAATCCTTAAAGACAATACCCATAGATTTCCAATCTTGGAATGTACGTCTCGACCAACTGGGCGAAGGACACTGGCAGCGACGTCTCAGGTTCCAGTTTTGTTCAGAGGTTTCAACAGATGACTCGGAGCCACAAGAATGTTGTTGTTCACCCTTACATTGATTTTCCTCAGTATGGTGGTAATGATGGAGAACGTATTCTTGATTATTCTCTCCGTAGAGTTGTTTTTTACACTCCAGATTTGGATAAAGGGGTTTGGTACCTGCGAGAAAGACTACAGTACCAAATACAAGGTATATATCCAATTGCAATTAACCCTCCACAACAGATGCAAACCTCTGGATCAAATTTTGATCGGTTGAGAAAAATCAATTGGGAGAGGTATGAACTAAATTCAAATAGGAATATTGATGAAGCGCAGTATGTCACCTGGTTAAGTCGATTGCGAAGCCTGTAATTGGGACACACAACATGCACATCTATGGGTTTGATTTCCCATGTTTATCACGCCTGGCTCATGATGCAAATATCGTTCCTAGCTAGCCACCTCCAAAAGAGCCATGCTTTATGACTTACCCCACCACGGGTGCAAGTTCGTCATCATCTTCGTCAAATATGCCCGAAATTCGTTGGGAGATGCCAAGTATTACTTCACAAGGTGAGCCAACCACGATCCCCATTGTTTCCCAGGCTATGGAACGTGATTATCCTTACTACAATGTGACTGCCAGTTACGAAGAGTTGCAGAGCTAACTGAACGATATATATTGGTTGAATCGCCAAATGGAGGTTATACACTTGGGTGTGTGTCTAAAATGGCAAGAGGACACAATGTTTGGATTGAGTCCAACTGTAAATGATGATGGGCGTTCACTGTCTATCAATTCCACCAGGAGAAACAGATCATTGCACAATAGTGATAATATAGTGGTGGGAGAAACACAAGTACGACAGAGTTCATCACCACAGGTACGGTATAATACTTCACCACAAACTGTGCCTGTATCTCAACCTCAAGTAATTCAGCTAGATCCTTGGCGCATTTCATCATCATTCTCGCCCTACAACCCAAATGATTGCTACACTGTTACAGCACCACCACCACAACAACAAACATCTAATGTTGGAAGCTGGGGACCGAGTGCTTTCCAATCACCTAATGTTGTTCAACCAGTTTTTTCCCCCTATAGAAATTTAGTTAATATGTTGGCAGCTGGGGATATCCCAGGTCTTGGAGAATTCTTGACTCCATAAGATAACAATGAGGGAGTTAGCGATGAGCGACGTTAGAGAGATTGTAATTTTTAATTCTGCTACATTTGTAATTCTAGTTTTAAAAGTACGACGGTTTGACTTAAATGAAATCACATATGTTTAAAATTAAGCGTTTTACATTAGCTTCACTAAATTACATATGTTTAAAATTAAACATTTACATTAGCTTCACTAAATTACATATGTTCATTTTACATTAGCTTGACCGGTGAGAAGTACTAGGTGGAACAACAACTACAAAGAAGGGGTTTAAATTGTTCAACACCTTAAGGATTTCGAAACATTTTTCGAAACGAAAAACCATATTTTTCCATCTTCGCCATTCAACCAAAGATTTTCTTACCATCTCAGCATCAGTTTCTCCTCTCAGTTTATATCGATTGACTTGCATAGTTAAAGATACAAACTCATTTACTTCTTTCTTAATTGTACCAAAAATATTTTCTATTTCGCATATAGTACGACGACTCGGATTATGGGTGTTACTGCAGAACCCGTCGTGAATAACGGCCCATAAATTTACCCATGGATAGTTTGTTGAAGCAAGCTGAGTAAATAAAAAAACATAGTTTCTGCAAATAGATTCATCTTCTTTGTCAGTATACGGAGCTCTCCGAACTAACAAGGTCCGATACATTTTCTTTCAACAAATTTGTTGAATTCAAGAATTGAATAATTTTTTTAAGCTCAGAGAAGAAGAGTAAAGAAGACTAGATGTGTGAATTTGGAGTTAAAATGGGGAGCATTTATAAAACTTAAAATTCTAACCGTTGGATGATATGGATTTACAGCCGTCCAGATTTAGCCGTTGGCGATTTTTGGAAAAACGCGGCGCTTTAAGAACAAACGATGGCGTTCGATGGAACAACGGGAGGTTTTGTGACAAAAGCCAGCGCTTTTGGCTCAAACGCCAGCGGTTTTGCCACAATCGCCCGGCCTTCCTTCACGCGCGCGCTTGTTCTTCCATCTCACTCAAATCCTTGTTTTTTTGGTTTGTTCATCCGTTTTTTATGTTTGTTGAGTCCATAGTGGGATCAAAATGAACAAATCCTTGTTCTGTTGAGTCCATAGGAACTGCTCTAACAAAATCATTAATATTTAACTATATATCCATCTAATCAAAAAACCCAAACCAATCAAGGTATTAACTAAGAGCCCAGTTCAATTTGTTCTCGAAAGTGCACAACGAGCAGGAGGAGTATCCAAATGGAACGCACGAATCAAGAAGTTTGAGATTAAGTATGCAATAAGAAGTGCAACTCCAACTCAAGTGGTGCAATATTTTCTAGCAGACTTCTCATTATCCGAAGAAGATGAAACTGAAGACAAGGAATGAAAGAAGAAAGGGAAGATCCAACTGACCTTTTGCAAGAATGTCACCCAATACGATGGGAAGTATTTGTATATGGGTCATACAATAGTGAAGGGGAAGGCATCGGGATCGTGTTCACATCCCAGGAAAAACGAAGATAGTTCAAGCAATCTGATTGGAATTTCCATCAACCAACAATTAAACTGAGTATGAGGCAGTCATTCATGCATTAAGACTTGTCATCCGAATGAAACATACCGAAGTAAGACTTGTGAAATATTGTCGGTGTTTTAGAAAGGTTCCGAAAATTTTCGAAACCCACTATAAATCCTTATTTTATGGATTTCTTTCTTCTTGGCTAAGTTTAGGGTTTCTGTGTATATGAAAATACTTGCAGGCTAAGTTTACTTGGAATCTAAGTTTATTTATAGGCTAAGTTTACTTAGGACCCAAGTTTGTGAGTATTATACAAGGATATGGTGATAGAAAATTATGGAATTCAAAGGCTTCCTGTATGGTTTTCAAGAGAATGTTAGAGAATACACAATGTAGATGACATGAGGAGGGTACCTGGTTTTCGATATCAACCTATAAGTCTGATACCTTGCGTGATCGTCTATGGACAAAGTCGAGACAATACAACAACAAGGTAATCACCTGATAATAGTTACGGAACAAGATCAATATACTATAGGATCAATATCAAGTGCCTTGGATTAACATACGACTGTATTTACTTTTAATTATAATAAAACAATTACAATTGCAGAAAGTAAAAGTAAATCACACAACAAGATTTTGTTAATGAGGAAACCGCAAATGCAAAAAAACCCCGGGACCTAGTCCAATTTTGAATACTCTCAGAATTAAGATGTTATACAAAGAACAAAGCCAACTTCGTATAATTGAGACCAAGTAATCTACACCTAGTTACTTAGTTCCCTCAGTATTCCTGCGCCTACAACCGTCTGTCCAACGCACGTGAATCCCAAGATAGAAATCACTATCTTAAGTTGCTTTACCGATGTAAAGTTTTCAACACTCAACTCCTTTTGATCGTTATCCAAACAATAAAGGAACAAAGCTATTTGGTAACCACTCTATCAATCTTTGAATAAAGATATGTTGAGTTTTGGCAAAGGCTCTTCCGTTTAACAAGTAAACTCCTTTGTCGGTTTAGATCAATCAATATTTAGCTAGATTACCGAAATAATCAGATCTAGATTCACAAGCTATCAGATTCGGATATTGAAGAATACCACCAAATGATAGTTGCCGATCTATACGACTAGTTAATCAAAACTATCAAAGATAAATAAGATCTTAGTCGGATCATAGCCGATCAAGGTGTGTGCACGAAGTAATATCACGAGATGCGAAACCAATCAGAAAAATCTTCTTGTCTTCAAATCTTCAATTGTCTTCAATTGTACCTGCACATAAAACTTGATTACATTTATGATCGATTACATACTGATAAAAAGATGAGGGTACTCAAATACACCACAATCTATTTGTTTCAACCTATAAGTCCTCTACCGAAAGTGATCGTCTATGGACAGAGTCGAGACAATACAACTAATCGGTTCACACTTCGTGTGATTGTCTATGGATACGAGATCGAGACAATACAACAACAAGATAACTTATGTGATTGACTATGGATACAAGATCGAGACAATACGACAACGAAGTATGTTACTTAATAATAGGTTCGGACTTAACCAAACTCTATAGGATCACTATCAAGTAATGCGGAGTTAACGTTTGTGTATTTTACTTTTAATTATAATAAAAAATTATAATTGCGGAACTAGAAAAGTACAAGACACATCAACATTTTGTTAACGAGGAAATTGCAAAGGCAGAAAAACCCCGAGACCTAGTCCAGAATTGAATACTCTCAGAATTAATCCGCTATACAAAATCTACACCAACTTCGTATAGTTGAGACCAAGCAACTACCCCTAGTTCACTTAGTTTCCTCAGTATCCCTGCGCTTCCGACTTCGAAGGTCACGCACTGGTACAATTCCTTTGGATCGTATTCCAAACTGTAAAGGAACAACAAATATGTTTGGTAACCACTCTTTTGATTCTTTCAAGATAAAGATATCTCAAGTCGTACGCAAAGACTCTTCCGTTTAATCTAATAAACTCCTTTGCTTGGTTAGATCAATCTATCCAATAACTACAAAAGTAGTTAAGTTTAGATTCGAAATCAATCAATATAGATCTCAACGAAAAGCTATAAAGTGATGTCGATCTCACGCAACTAATCAATTGAATAAATCCTATTCTAGTTGGATCCCTGTCGATCAAGGTTTGTGCACACACAAAGATATGAGAACTAATAAGAAATCTTCTCCGTCTTCAAATCTTCTTTAATCTTCAATAAAAACCTGCACAACACCACTTGAATCTCTTGTGATCAATCACACACATAACGGAGTCTGTTAACAATGGATTATGACAAGATGTCTTTAGATCTACAAACAGTTCTAAAGATCCCGTCGAAACTTCGATCTAGTTTGAGTGAATCTTATATCAGAAGAGAAGATTCTCAAGAATAAACAAACTAGGTGCAATCAAAGTTTTAACAACCATTAGTCAATCAAATCAATCGAAAACTAATAACACTACAATTATCTAGTTTCCCACCAACCGTACTCGTAGAGCTTCTTGATCCCACAAAAGTCTTTAAACGAGGGGTCGTAAGAGATTTCACCTAATTAGGATACTTTCTTATCCGAATAGACGGCCCCACCTGGATCTTAGGATAGTTTGCTAGAAATGCAAACTTAAGTATTTATAGACCAAGGATGTTCAGACACCAAGGAATTTCCAAAACCGAAAATATTCTCAAGATATGCAATGAATAGCAAAATTCGGTTTTCCTAATTCCAATAAATGCTTTTCCAAAATTTCCGAAATCTCTCAATAAAAAATCTCCTATTAATAAATGCACATTATTATTTTTTATTCTTTAGAGATATGCATTTAATTGCTGGTAATTAAAGCATAGAAAACTAAAAACCATAATTAAAAGATTCTCAATTTATTTCGGCACGTGATCTCCTTGAGTACTAAGGAATATCTTTGAACAATAAATGATAAGAGTTATTCTACGTGTTCAAAGTATGTTGGCATCTCTTCACTGTAAATCCTTCATTCATATTTACATGGATTTAAATTATTGGAATCGTTTATACCACACTTCCAAACAAGTTTAGAATTAGTTGACCTTTATTCTAAGATAACTATGTGATTGATCAAATATCAAATCACATACATGGGTTCAATCGGTTCTACTAATCACTAGGATCGGTTATTCCTCAATATGGAAATACTTGTGATCGGTCACACAAGTTACCAGGACCGGTTACCATATTCCCATGGTATTGCTTGTGATCGGTCACACCAGTTGCCAGGATCGGTTACACCAATTACCAAAACTGGTTACCAATTACAAGGATCGATTACACAATACTTTGTGATCGGTCACACCAATTATTAGGATCGGTTACACCAATTACTAGGATTGGTCATACCAATTACAAATATCGATCATACCATCTCATGATAATTACTTAGGATCGGTTACACCAATTAATAAAAACTATTCATACCAAATCATAAGTCAGGCATTATTATTAGTTATACCAAGATACATAACAAAGTTACGATCGGTTTTACCATCTCACACATATTGGTAATCCAAAGATTTGCAATGAATAACCGTACCAATAAGCCTAACGATTTCCCTTTCGATTCATAAAACAAGTTCATGAATGTACTTCCTTTAAACGAATGTAAAACATTGTTTCCTAGGATGAAATCTTCACCATAACCCACTCACATAATCATAACAGTATATACAAGATTATGTCGATGTCATATCTACGAAGTTCAAAAAATAAGCGTTATACTTCGTAGTCTAATTCCCTAATACAATGATCATACAAATATGACCATGCCATATCACCAGAGTATTATACAATATGTACAGTATATACAGCTTCGCAGTTATGTTTTCAATATAGCCCGACTTGAAAGATACGTTAGGAATGAAACAGTTCAAGTCAATATTTTTAACCTCAAGAGGAAGGATGATGTCGTCGTTGTAGTTCGCTACTTCTTCACATTCTTCAGGTCTTCGGAGTAATACTTGTATATCTCAACATTCCTAGACTTTCTAGTCTAACCTAAACGAAGTTGACTCTAGTATATAATAAAGCAACTTTAGATGAGTTTTGACACACTAAAATATGACAACCAAACTTGACATACCAATGCTTGATGAGTTCAACCGAGCTATGCTCTAACAATTTCCCCCTTTGTCAATTTTAGTGACAAAACTCTTATTACATATGGATAAACAAATTACATAAGAATTCATTTTACATACGCTTAATTCCAAGTTTCAACAGTACAATAACCTGCATATATTCAATCAATAAATGCCGTTGTTGACATTTGAATAACATAAGCTTTTACTCCTCCTAGAGGTAAGCTAGGTAAATATCCAATCTGGACATATTTGTTATTCCCCTTTTTGTAGTCAGAATACTACAACAGCAATATGATATGTTTCTCCCCCTTAGTCAATGCTTTACTCTTTCGTTAGATATAACGCTTAAGCACAATTGTCCTTTCATTAGTGATTGAAAATCACTTGTTTACTCCATATATTTCTCCCCTTTTTGTCATAAAATGACAAAGGTTCGAGTAAATAAAGGACAAACCGAAAGGATCTTACAAATCTAAAAGACTTGTAAACAACCTATAAGAGTTAAGCACGAAGGTTTCACATACCACTTTAGATAACCAATATTAAAATCGAAACTACAAGTAATTTAGTTTTAATATGTTATCAAGGAACCAATTGCCCGAAGCAATTTTCCCTAATAGTTTAACAAATCGACTAAGAAACTTAATTCCCTTGTTAAACCGATTGTAAACATACAATCGCTTATTTCGATAAGACCAAAATAAAGATCATAATTAGCTTTATTTTTCTCCTCGGGCTCTAATTATTCAGACAATAACTTAGACCTTTCCCTTTAGACAAGACAAACACTAGGTTAGTTAACTAGTTTTCTTGTCAAGGTATTCGATTAGACTTGAATAACCGAATCCTCCAATTTGATAAGTCTAACTAAGATCAGAATTAACTTAGTTTCTCTTATCCGGAATCAAATTGGACTAAACAAATGATCCCGTATTTTATTAAGCCATAAAAAATACATACAAACCAAAATAAATTGACTTGCACAATCATTTTCTTAACCGGAAGCAATTAAAACAAACATAGACATTATAGCACCGCAATTGCATCAAATTTCGTTAAGCAAAAACACTTGATACTCAACAATAAAAAAGATACCAAACAATAAGCCAAATAAATTAACACAGTGTTTCTTAACCGGAAGCAATTGAATCATACACACACACACACATCCATACACAATAATGGAACATATCAATTGTACCGAAGTTTTGTTAAGCAAAAGAAAAATATATACAATATAAACAGGCTTTTCTTAAACAGGAAAACGATTAACTAACAAATTCGTTACCTCAAATTCCGCAGCCTCTTCTCCCCATAAAGATATATTATTAAGTGCAAGTTCAAATAAGAACTCTCCCCCAGTATGTTGTCATCCTCTCGCAAGAACAAAAGAACAACAACAAAAGAAACCTTTACCAGAGAAAGGTTGAATCGGTTTTAACTAATGCGTGCCAATAGCAAAACTTGAAAACCCGAAACACATATGTTATGCTAAACACAACTCATGTAAACATAAATTGATTCAACATATTGTGAATTTTCACATATGAGTTTCAATCGGAACACCTTATGCTCCTTTGATAAAGCCTACCAACATGGGCTAGAACTTAATCTCGCTAAATGAAAAAGCCACACAAACCATAAAGGTCACATCATATGAGATCGAATATTAAGGTTAATGAAAACCGAAATCAGACATCCCATAAACCGAATACACATAGCAAAAATATAAACATTTATTCACATGCTATGTAATCAGTAACTATCACAGGAAAAATTATAAAATAATAATTTTATTCAATAAATAATGATAGTTTTATTCAAAATAGACCTTATACAATAATTGAAATAAATCAAAATATTGATGTCTATTTTATGGATATATAAGAAGGTAGACTACTCCTTATTTTTCAGCTACTCATCAGATTCTTGGTCCATTTCGCCTTTTAAAAACTCAGCATTGATCTCTAAGATTCCTTTAAGTGTTTCTGGATCATTTTAAGTTGTATAGGCTAACTGTTTCTGAATACAGTTTAATTGTCTACCAAGACGCGAGATATGGAACAAGAGATCTCCATTGCTATAGATCTGAGCAGTTGAAACAATAGTTCCTCTTTCTTTTCGAGTTTTACTCATTTACTTGATAATTCCCTGAGAGACAGTTTTAGTGAATTTCTTATCTCCAAAATTATTCCCATTGTGTTTTCACAAATATTGGTGATGAGATAGAGAAATCCAAGATTTCTTTGGGACGCTGTGGCAGTGATGGATTCAGATATCTGGATAATTTGATTTATAATCATTCCACATATATCAATTTTCTTGTCACCTTCAAGAAGAAAGTATACAAACTCAGCAAATTCTTTATCCCATTGTGATGTATCTCTTGTGCAAGCAAAGAGGGTTGCTATTACAAGTTTACGGAAAACCCTTAAGTGGAACGGTATTTCTTTAGTTAGCATTCTTCCGTTCTTCCAGCCAACAGATTTTCCAATGATACGTTTTGAAATGTTATTGTGATCAATTTCAAAACCAGTAATCAAATGATTGTCCATTACATTGTACTTAATGATCTTAGATATCATCTCACTGTCGACATGGTGAAACTATATCCAACAATAGTTCTAAAAGTAAGATTCTCATGATTAATATTATGAATATTAGCATAGAAGATTCTTACTATATCAGGTGAATATTTTTCAAACCAAATAAATTCCCCTAGTTTCGGTCTTGAACAAACTTCACATATTTGCTTTCTGAAACATTTGAATCGAACATTTTCTCAGCAGTGAAATTTACTCCTTTTAAAGCTTGATATCTCTCAAAACATGTACTATCCACAAAGGTTGTAAGTTCATGTTTGTCTTTAATCAAGTGACGGTACTTGATTTTCTCAATATCACAAAAAGGAATAAATAGATTTAATTCAAGTTTATCGATTTCAGCCGTTTTTTTCTCTTGATTTCCTCTTTCCCATATTTTCAATAATCGAAGATATATGGAAAACCCTCGGTTCCGAACAATTTCTTCCAGGATGTTTGAAAAAACAACACCGAATAATCTTCTTTTAGAGGTAGTGAAGATATCAAATTACGGAAATAACTAGTTTTAGGAAATCCTTCCAAAATCGGAAACCTTGATTTGTGGGGAAACAAATCCGATTTTTCAACTAGGTTTTTCTTTTGGGAAACCGATTTTTCTTGGACCGGATATGTATTATGGATCAATTTTATATTTATGTCCAAGTGTTTGTAAGCTCTATAATTACCAGAACTTGATAATTTTTGAAATTCATTCATGAATTATCCAATATAGTATACAACAACACAATTGATCATAACAAGACATTTATAAAAAATATCTTTAGAATCACAAATCCAGTAATACTTTAAAAGATCACTTGCTTCATTAAAACAATTGTGGGGTGTATGAAGCAATCCATTGTTAATAGAATTATTAACTGAAAAATATTTCTTTGTATAATCACAAAGATTCCAAAATCACATCCTAATCAGCGATACATTGACAGTCTTAGATCTGAAAATGTATACATACATATTTGGGAAGCAAATCCTAAATATATTTAAGATCCCAGATTTTTCAAGAACATAGTAGTCATGGTTCATACATAGAAAAATCTTATGCGGAATCTTATACAATTTCAAGATCGAACATGTCACATAGAATATTGTATCATTGTTACTAAACTGGTTAGTAACCATTAGATACAGTTCTATGATAACCGAGGGATTATGTAAGTCGATAATGACATACACATACATAATTCCACTTCCTAACAAATTTAGGAACAAGAGTATCATATACTTCATTCGTGTCTTCCACCACGAGTCTTTGAAGTACTCAAATCCTGCTACTACGTTAACTGAATCAGCCATATGATTCAATTATTATAGGTTGGCTAGCACCAAACACAGATTGTTAGATCTTTTTGTGTTTGCCTGCTCTGATACCAATTAAAAAGACGAGGGTACCGAAATACACCACAATCTTTTTGTTTCAACCTATAAGTCCTCTACCGAAAGTTATCGTCTATGGACAAAGTCGAGACAATACAACTAATCAGTTCACACTTCGTGTAATTGTCTATGGATACGAGATCGAGACAATACAAGAACAAGATAACTTGTGTGATTGACTATGGATATAAGATCGAGACAATACGACAACGAAGTATGTTACTTGATAATAGGTTCGAACTTAACCAAACTCTATAGGATCACTATAAAGTAATGCGGAGTTAACGTTTATGTATTTTACTTTTAATTATAATAAACAATTATAATTACGGAAATAGAAAAGTAAAGACACAACAAGATTTTGTTAATGAGGAAACTGCAAATGCAGAAAAACCCCGGGACCTAGTCCAGAATTGAATACTCTCAGAATTAAGCCGCTATACAAAATCTACACCAACTTCGTATAGTTGAGACCAAGCAACTACCCCTAGTTCACTTAGTTTCCTCAGTATCCCTGCGGTTCCGACTTCGAAGGTCACACACTG
Source organism: Papaver atlanticum (assembly GCA_023531105.1). NCBI lineage: Eukaryota > Viridiplantae > Streptophyta > Magnoliopsida > Ranunculales > Papaveraceae > Papaver > Papaver atlanticum. Next base: position 1,507,486 of record JAJJMB010003267.1, on the reverse strand, counting down.
GTACAATTCCTTTGGATCGTATTCCAAACTGTAAAGGAACAACAAATATGTTTGGTAACCACTCTTTTGATTCTTTCAAGATAAAGATATCTCAAGTCGTACGCAAAGACTCTTCCGTTTAATCTAATAAACTCCTTTGCTTGGTTAGATCAATCTATCAAATAACTACAAAAGTAGTTAAGTTCAGATTCACAGTCAATCAATATAGAACTCAACGAGAAGCTATAAAGTGATGCCAATCTCACGCAACTAATCAATCGAATAAATCCGATTATAGTTGGATCCCATCCGATCAAGGTTTGTGCACACACAAAGATATGAGAACTAATAAGAAATCTTCTTCGTCTCCAAATCTTCTTTAATCTTCAATAAAAACCTGCACAACACCACTTGAATCTCTTGTGATCAATCACATACAGAACAGAGTCTGTTAACAATGGATTATCACAAGATGTCTTTAGATCTACAAAAAATCCTAAAGATCCCGTCGATACTTCGATCTAATTTGAGTGAATCTTATATCAGAAGAGAAGATTCTAAAAAATAAACAAACTAGGTGCAATCAAAGTTTTAACAACCGTTAGTCAATCAAATCAATCGAAAACTAATAACACTGCAATTATCTAGTTTCCCACCAACGGTACTCATAGAGCTTCTTGATCCCACAGAAGTATTTAAACGAGCGGTTGTAAGAGATTTCACCTAATTAGGATACTTTCCTCTCCGAATAGACGGCTCCACCAGAAACAACAAGAAATGAAGTTTGCCTGGATCTTAGGATATTTTGCTATAAATGCAAACTTAGGTATTTATAGACCAAGGATGTTTGGACACGAAGGAATTTCCTAAACCGAAAATATTCTCAAGATGTGCAATGAATAGCAAAATTCGGTTTTCCTAATTCCAATAAATGCTTGTCCAAAATTTCCGAAATCTCTCAATAGAAAATCTCCAATTAGTAAATGCACTTTACTAATTTTTATTCTCTAGAGATATGCATTTAATTGCTGGTAATTAAAGCCTATAAAACCAAAAACCTTAATTAAAAGATTCTCAATTTATTTCGGCACAAGATCTCTTTGAGTACTAAGGAATATCTTTGAACTATATTTGATAAGAGTTATTGTACATGTTCAAAGTATGTTGACATCTCTTCACTGTAAATCCTTTATTTATATTTACATGGATTTACATTCTTGGAATAGGTTATACCACACTTCTAAACAAGTTTAGAATTGGTTGACCTGTATTACAAGATAACTATGTGATTGATCAAATATCAAATCACATACATGGGTTCAATCGGTTCTACCAATCACTAGGATCGATTATACCTCAATATGGAAATATTTATGATTGGTCACACAAGTTACCAGGACTAGTTACATCAGTTACCAGGAACGGTTACCATATTCCCATGGTATTGCTTGTGATCAGTCACACCAGTTACCAGGACCGGTTACCAATTACAAGGATCGATTACACAATACTTTGTGATCGGTCACACCAATTACTAGGATCGGTTACACCAATTACTAGGATCGGTCACACTAATTACAAATATCGATCATACCATCTCATGATGATTACTTAGGATCGGTTACACCAATTAATAAAAACTATTCATTCCAAATCATAAGTCAGGCATTGTGATTAGTTATACCAAGATACATAACAAAGTTATGATCGGTTCTACCATCTCACACATATTGGTAATCCAAAGATTTGCAATGTATAGCCGTACTAATAAGCCTAACGATTTCCCTTTCGATTCATAAAACAAGTTCATGAATGTACTTCATTTAAATGAATGTAAAACATTGTTTCCTAGGATGAAATCTTCATCATAACCCATTCACATAATCATAACAGTATATACAAGATTATGTCGATGTTGTATCTACGAAGTTCAAAAGATAAGCGTTATACTTCATAGTCTAATTCCCTAATAAAATGATCATACAAATATGACCATGTCACATCACTAGAATATTATACATTATGTACAGTATATACAGCTTGGCATTTATGTTTTCAATATAGCACGACTTGAAAGATACGTTAGGAATGAAACAGTTCAAGTCAATATTACTAACCTCAAGAAGAAGGATGATGTCGTCGTTGTAGTTCGCTACTTCTTCACATTCTTCAGGTCTTCGGAGTAATACTTGTATGCCTCAACATTCCTAGAATTTCTAGTCTAACCTAAACGAAGTTGACTCTAATATATAATCAAGAGACATTAGATGAGTTTTGACACACTAAAATATGACAACCAAACTTGACATACCAACGCTTGGTGAGTTCAACCGAGCTATGCTCTAACAACTGAATTAAGTCTGTTAAAATTGGATGATCACAAGTTTTCTTCATATCTAAAACAGTTCTTAAGATCCCGTCGATCCTTTGATCTAGTTTGAGTGACCTTATGTCAGAAGAGAAGACTCTCAAGAATAGGTAAACTAGGTGCAATCAAAGGTTCAACAACCATTAGTCAATCAAATCAATAATCGAAAACTAAAATAACAATGCAATTATCTAGTTTCCCACCAACGGTAATTTCTAGAGCTTCTTGATCCCACAGAAGTCTTTAAATGAGCGGACGTAAGAAATTTCACCTAACTAGGGTACTCTCCTTTCCAGAATAGTATTACAAGTAATACTATTAGTCAACTCCACCGGAAACAACAAAGATGAAGTTTGCCTGGCTAAGGATAGTTTGTAAAAAGAACAAACTTCATAATTTATAGACCAAGGATGTTTGAAAAACAAGGAAATCTCAAAACTGAAAAGATTCTCAAGATATGCAATAAAGTACCTTATTTTGGTTTTCATATTTCCAAATAATATCCTACCTGTAATTCTGAAATCTCTCATAGAAAATATCTAATATTAGTTTAGCACTTGACAAATATAGTTTTTCTAGAGATGTGTTTTGATTGCTGGAAAATCAAAACATATAAATTCGAAAATCTTAATTAAAAGATTCTCCAATATTTCGGTTTGGGATCAGCTTGAGTATAAAGGAATATCTTTGAACAATCAATGATAAGAATTATGCACATGTTTTAGAAAACCCTAATTCCAAATTCACACAAACCCTAAAGTATATGTGAATATCGGAAATGGGTTTTGCTCTTGGGATCGGTTCTACCATGACTCCTAACATAGGTTAGTATCGGTTCTACCATGACCCCCAATATAGGTTGGAATCAGTTCTACCTTGACTCCCAACAAAATCTAGGATTGGTTCTACCTTGACTCCCAACGTAGGTTAGGATAGGTTCTACCTTAACTCCCAACAAAAGCTAGGATCGGTTCTACCATGTATCCCGAGATAGGTAGGAATCGACTCTACCTTGACTCTCAACATAAGTTAAGATTGGTTCTACCTTAATTCCCTCCTTAGGTATGAATTGGTCATCCAATAGATTTTTACAGAAAACCAAACCAAAATACCTATTGATTTCCTTTCGAATACGAATATCTACTTCCTTAAACCAATGTGATAAAACATAGTTTCCTATGATGAAATCATACCTATATTAAATATACAATCAAGTAACAAGTTACATGGATTATGTCGATGTCGCATTTACGAAGTTCAAAAGATAAACGTTATACTTCGTAATTCAATATACCATATCAAAGCATTCAATAAATGGTATATATTTCCTTGACACTTTGATCATAATAATATGACCAAGTCTAATACTATAATATTATATATAACCTCGCATGTTATGTTTTCAATCTTAAACGACTTGAAAGTAACGACAGGAATGGAAACAAGTTAAGTCAGTATTACTAACCTCAAGTGGAAGGATGATGTCTTCTTTGTAGTCGATACTTCTTCGCGTCTTCAGGTTTTCGGAGTAACACTTGTATGTCTCAACATTCCTAGACTTTCTAGTCTAACATAAACGAAGTTGACTCTCGTAATCTTAATCAAGCGACTCTAATTGAGTTTTAATACTAAAATATGACAACCAAACTTGACATACCAACGCTTGGTGGGTTAAACCGAGCAATGCTCTAACAGTAGTTCTCTAAGGTTTTGAGGGATTCCATCCCACCTCTCGGTATAATACTCCATCCTGAAGTTGATAATTGACCGATCGACTTTTGAGCGAGTTTTGGTTCACGTGATAGTTTATTAGTTTGCAGGTATCTCATAATTAGTATCCTCCAGTCATCTTCGGTTTCAGACATGCTTGTGGTCGCAACTTTTTTCTCAGGTAACTTGTTGACCAACGGCTAGTATAGCTGATCAATCCTTACCTCCTTCATTGTTGGATCTTTAAGCATGGAGGCGATGTAGGCCAATACATCTGCATGTCTATTGTCCTTTCGGCATATGTGTCGATATTGGAGATTGCATATTTACCCCGAATAATGCTTGGCTAGCTTGAGATACTTTTGCATGACATGATCCAATATTTGGTATTTTACATTGATTTTCGAACTATGAGTTGTGAATCATTGGGTAGTCTTACAACTAACACCGCACCACTTCTTGGGGAAATCCAACTTGAATTAACCCACAAGACACTAAATCTTCGGGTCGACGTAAAATGAAAGATAACAATGCAAATACATAAGAAGCAATAAGTAAACATGGTTGGAAAATACACCTACATCCACCAAACGGCTACGACTTCTTCTTTATTATGGAACCACTAAATAGAAAATTGCGCACCCAACGATTGATCATGAATCAATCAATAAACTATGATCCAACATTGTGTTGATCACAAACCCTAAAATAATTCTCATGAACAAACACTCCATAAATTACCAAAAGATGTCTGACCAATCAAGATAATATTTATCTCACATAACAGGATGATCTCCTTCTAAACGATGTCTCTTCCAGCACCAACGATGTATCTTCCACCATCAACGATAAGGTGATGTTCGCTTCACTAAACGATGTCTTCGACATCTTGATAACGGATAAATGTTCAAGAAGTATTCTCCTCAAACCATAACGATGTACTCTCTCAACACCTATGACGTATCTCTTTCTTCTCAACACCATAGAATGGTCTATCTTCTCGCTAAACTGAGTATAACAAGAAAGTACGATTCGAGAATTTCAACGTGAAGAGTCCTTCAACAAATCCCACCATATAAAACAATAGGAAGGGATCGACCTTCGATTGGCCATAGTTCATTCATGAATGCATCGGGAAAGGCTCCTATTTCGGGACCGAAAGGGAAAAGTTTGGAAGCACCCATGGAATATCAAATATTTGAAACGATATTTTCCTTGAAGTTACATTCTCAAAAACACATGTACCACACAACTATTTCATAATCAAGTGCATGTATCGCACATTTACGCAAAAGCAACCGTGAAAGTCCCTCTGAATTTTATCACTAACACATATACCACACAACTATTAATTTTATAATCAAGTGCATGTATCACACATTTACGCAAGAGCAACTGTGAAAGTCCCTCTAAATTTTAGCACACTATTGCGACACACCCACATATCCCCCTGAAATTTAGACCCACGTATCACTCCGAATTCTGGCACTCATTGGTGCAATCCATCCCGAGCTAACATCGACCGAGGTGAATGGGATACTATTCCCACAAAAATTCCGTTATGGGGCTCTATCCTTACGCTACGTTGAATGCTAGGGCTCTAATACATCTGTTGATAAAGTAGAAGCTTGAGAGGATCGTTCAACCCCACTTCTTGGTTGGACGATGCCCTTAACTTGGGATACCGGTTAAGAAAAACCTTAAAAATCTTTAATGAGACCAGTCCCGTATGAGTTATTGTCATGTAACACAAATGCTGCCTATAATTACCTTAAGAATCTTTTATGAGATGATATTAGTCTGAGATAATTGATTCAAGCACACTGGTCGTGAAGAAAATGTTACAAGTAAAAAGCCAACATAGACTATGGTTATTGAAAGAGATATTGTCTTTGTTACATTTCTAGCCTTCTAGATTTTGATATATTTTGACCTAAGATTTTGTAGCTAAAGCAAAATTCCAAAAAAATACAGTAAATAAAAAAACAATGGAATGTCGTTGAACGTTTCGAAGAATTGCCATTTCGAGGTATATTGCTTATGCCAACCTCAAACAGTTCACAATATTGAACTATTCTCGACCAAAGAATACAAATACCTAAACTGTGCAAGTTGACTAGTCTGTTTTATAAGCCTCCATTTTCTTTACTTGGATTACTTCTCTAATCTTATACTAATAGATTCATGTACAATGTTTTTATAATCAAACGGCTTTTTAATAATTCCTCAACTTTCAAAAATGCCGGTTGATTAAATATTTGGTTCCCCTAATACCACAAAAAACTAGTCGCTGTATTGGTAGAGGTTGTGTTTTTCTCTCTTAGATGAAGATTGATGCACCTAGAATTAAAATACATGGATGACGGGAGAAAAGTCTATTATTCTTTGGCTCCCAGAAATATTACTTAAGAAAAAGAAGAAAAAAAACTCAATTTTTGTTATAAACGGCAGTTTATCATATAGATGCCCACTTTAGTGGGACCCTATTATTTGGACATCAAGTATGTAAACTATATAAATAGAGTCCTAAATGTTTATATTCCGTACACATATGAATATAATTCTCCCCTCTTCTTCTATCTATTTTGTGTCTTCTTCATTTGTTTCTCTCTTTTTTTTGATCGGTAAATTAAAATTTATTAGAAAAAGGAGAAAAAAGAGGTTCATGAAACATGAACATCCAACACAAACAGACCGACCAAAAAACCCAAAGAAAACAACAATAACAATAAAGTTAATTTCTCAGACAAACCTAGAAAGAGACTCAAACACCACGAACAAGAAGGAAAAAAAAACATCGATAGATCAAGGAAGTTCAAAAACCGTCAAATTCCACTTGGTCATGAAGTCTTTCAACTGAACATTATGAAATTCAGGTTGCACGTATCATGGAGGTTCACAAGACGTTATCATGCAAGTATCTCTACCGGCTAAACAACAGTTTATTTTTATCTTTCACAAAACTCAATTAGATTGGATTTATTTTTCTTTCACATAATCGTTTGTGTTTTTATATTTGATGTACTCAATTGATTTGGTTCCATTATAATCAAATCATCGGTATATTAGTAATTATATTTCTCTTTTTTTTCTCTCCTGTATATCCGATCTAAATCTGTTATCCATCAAATATTGATAGTATAATTGATGTATTATAAGAGATTAATCAGTAAACATATAATACTGAAATAGATTTTGGATGACATCTATTAATGTCGGTCATGCATCTTAACCCTAAAAGATACTGCTTCCTTAATTTTACAAACTATTGGTATAGTTTTTATTTTTTTCATGTGGACACCAAAGTTTTTGAGTCACCGCTTGAATATATTTTTTTGGTGTCGTACACGGCGGAACAAAATGACCCTCTAAGATTTGAGTTTCATGACATTTTTGTCCTTTTTGTCGGACATATTTTTAGGATTTACGGAGCAAATAGTTGTGTTTCCAATTTTGTAGCACCAACTAGTACGGTTTTGGTTTATGATTTCAGGTGAATTTCCTCTATGGTGGTTAAAAGCTGAATCAAGCTTTGTTTCTAGAGCTTCTGGCCCCACTGGAAAATATTTCGACCAATTGAAACCTCCAGTTTTTTCACACCACAAATATTTCGTCCGGGAACACCAATATATTCCAGTTTTTTCACACCACCAATATTTCGTCCGGAAACACCACCATACTATTTTTGTTCACCGTGAATATCAGACCTAAAATAAAAGAGACTTGCTTTTCAATCATCAGAGATTAAAAAAAATCTAGGTTTTGAGAATATGGGTATCAGGATGCCTTCACCATTAACGCTATCGTCAAAACTCAGATAATCAATTGATGTTATCCTATTATGTATGAATCTTCTTTACTATTTTTTCTTCACGTACAAAAAGGGGATTCAGGGTGAAAGCTGGTGATCAAATCCAGGGTTTAGGAAACGAGTTGAATAGTTAGAGTTGTTACAACGGGATTCGAAACATGCCATTGTGTAGATAAATTAGGATTTGGAGTTTTGGTTAAGTTGTGATAAACTAGGATTTTTACTCACAGGTTTTTCTGCGTCCATTATATTTTCCAAAAGATTGTTAATATGTTTTGTCCCATTTTTTTTTGCAGGTACCGTTTTTACTTTCCCATGATTTTATTGAAAATCTTTTTCAGTTTTTTTTTTTTTTTTTTTTTTTTTGATAAACAAGAAACCTTTTCATTAATGAAAATTCGAGGTTACAATGAGTTTAAGATCGAAAATAAGAGAATACAAAGTAACAAGAACATACCGTAAAAGTACAATACCGAGAAATCCAACAAGAGAAAGAGAAGGATTACCGGAATAAGACAAATACAAGTATGAATAAGATCTGATTAAATCGGAAGAAGGATGATTTTTCTCGGAATTAACTTCCAACCATTTAGTTTGATTTTCTTCTATAGAAAGATGTGCTCCCAAAGTAGGAGTGATTTTCTCAAATCTCTTGTAACTAGTGATGAAGTTTCCGTCGTCAAAAAGACCACCTATGGAGATTCCGTCGCTGGATAAGTTGATGATGAAGATTTCGATGAAGATTCCGTCGCCGGAGACAACCAAGATGAAGATTTCGTCGTTGGAGAGCATCATTATTGATCTTAAAACCCAACCCAATAACCAAGAATCGCCATTAAAGCGAAGATAAACTTCAAAAGAGTAGATAAAACCACCGTAATGGTGTAGATAAGTAGGAAACATAATAAAAACTACACTAACCTACTAACTAACCTAAAAAAACAAGGAATAATGAGCAGAGAAGGGTTGTTCTTGATAGTGTTGTTAGAGAAGGAGTGAGAGAGAGAGAGGAGGAGGAGAGAGAAAAAATCTATCTTTTCTTTTTTTACGGTTTTATTAAAACAGTTGTTGAGCGACAAAAATAGACGATGGAGTACTACAAAAATGTTCCTCTATGGTTAGTTCTATTTTGGAGTTTTTTTCTTCCTTAAATTCGGTTTCGAAATACTAACTGATCCTACTATGCTTTAAGCTATTTAGTTGATACAAAAATGTTATCGTCTCTCTAGACTCTAATCTATTTTTTGGGTGTGATGGAACATAACAAATCATATGTTGAATTGATTTAAGTTACTGATCACCAACTCCTTTAAATACTTGGATGTGATTAATGATTTCCGTTTGATTTTATAGTAATCTCTGTTTTGGTGTATTAAAAATGATACATGTTGTTTTAAGAAAAAGATTGATTGAAAATATGGATTTTGTAACAACATGGTACAACTCTTTTATTATTTGTCATTTCGAATAAGTTTATCTACTCATTGCAGGATTCAACTTTTAAATCATTTTTTTTGGTTATGTATGTGTCAATGGGTTAATGCTCTATGTTTCTCTTTCATTAGCTTGATTGTATTTTGAAGAGTTTGAGTATTGGGAATTAGTATAAATGTTTGAGTTGTAGCAGGGTGTTTCGGAGTGCATGACCGATTAGAATTATATATGGGACCTGTTCTTGCTGACGTCGTTGGCCTAGCTCATTTCTTCACTCCGGATACACAGCTAGGCTTCTTGTGCGACATAGTGGAGCAAATCATCGAGGACAGTGTATATATTTTAAAGTTAAGGGTTGAGTTGGTCACATAATTAGAACATTTTTTTACGACACTTAACTTTTCCTGGTAGCTTATCCAAAAAAAAAAAAAAAAAGGTTCAAGCAGTCTGTTCTACTAGCATAACAAAATTTTATATCCTTCAATTATCTGGACAGAATATGTCCATTGATAGTGTCAATTGGACCACCCCAACCTGATGGTTGGTAATCCATAATCTTTTGGAGTGTTACTTTGTAAGTTTATGTAACTCCATGGTATTCCCTTGCCGGGAAGGTTGCACGAAGAGTCAAGAAAAATTTTATGGGTTCATTCCCATTTGTCATTTTGTATTGAATAAATCTGATTTCTTAAATGGGAATCTAAAAATATTCCAGATCAGTCACATTTACACAAGCTATGTACTTTAAATTTATACTGTGAATTTCAGCTTTCCCTCGAACTTACCTTCATATATTTTTGACGTTTTATCATTTTGGCATTTACTGATATTTTGCTGCCAATGAGGAAGTCGCTCTTGGTAACATTCCCATAATTCGCAGGCCATTATGTACTGCAGAACACCATCTTAGATTCAGTCGTGAGACTAGGGAGTAAAAGTGTTTTGTGAAACAAGGCACGTAGAATGCAAATCGGGACTGCATCCCATAACCCATGTATGAAAAGAATATTGATTCATTGATCCTATTCATGAAGATTATATTTTTTTAGGTGAGGTAGGGGCAGGTATTTGCGATAATTTTTTGGCAGAGATTGTAATCAATAATGTAAAAATGGTCGGTATAACGGATTGCACACAACTCATATACAGTGTAACGAGGTGTTTTATAGAAGAAACTGATTGTCATTATTCTATTATGGAAAATAGAAATTCAAGCGAGTTAGAAACCGACATCAAAAATCCTTGCAGATACATGTCTGGGAAAAAAAATTCAAAGCCAACAAGAGGCTTTGCACAGTTGTTACTTTAATACCGTGAGATGCAGAATGTATTAGACTGTATTAGGTTTTATTATTTCATTTTAATTTATCATTCCCTATTTTCAATTTTGTTAATTGATTATTTTTAATATTATCATTTCTAATTATTAAATATTTTTTAATACTATGGTTTTCACGCTTCAAATTTTGAATCCCTAAAAATTCACCAGCACCAAAACATGTTTATCTCTACAAAATATCTAGGCCCGTGCAACGCACGGGCATAAAATCTAGTTAAATTAATTAAAGTTGGTACATGGTTGTGTAAGATTTATAATTTCATACTAGATTCATAATTTTGTTTCTGTCGAAAATTTAGTCCACAGAACGCTTGTGATAAGGATAACCGAAGCCTTTTAGCCCCGAGCAAGTCAGGGTAGGGCTAGAGACACTATCTCGTAAAGATTTTATCTCATAATAGTATGGCAAAGTTTCGACGCCGGCTCGCCAATCTGGACAACCTGTACGGGTACAGTAGGAAAGTATGGCAAAGTTTCCACAGAACGCTTGCATCAAGCAAAAATCTTCTTTTCCTGCTTAATTTCGTTCTATAACCTCACACCGCCGTCATTACAGAGTGTGCGGTTTTAATTTCGTGTTCTCTTGTATCGGCATCGGGGTCCTTGTTAATGTTATTATACTTGTCCTTATAACTTCTATCTACTCCGAACCTAAGTGTACCAATTTGTACTTCCAAAAGTCTCGATCACATTTGTCCTTATGTGCATCAACTAATACTACGTTTGCGCTATTCTATTTGACTTATGACAATGTTTTTTCTATTTGTCTACGATTTTGATTATTCGTACAAACCAATTGATAATGGTTTGATCTCATCTATCCCTTATGGAATGAGATATTGGATTTCAAAGAAATTATAACAATATGGTTTGATGTTTTTCGTCGATTCTAAAAATGGCGCAGATCACAGGTTTGCAGGAAAACCAATGATTCTATTCCTTACAGGAAATCTTTCATAATCCATGATTACAACTTGGTTAGATATTTTTCAAAGGATTTTTTTTAGACTTTGTGTCTACCTCTAGAATATACTTTAGCCATTATCATGGTTATTTTCCAAGTTTGAGTTGCCATTGATGCGATATTAATTGTATTAATTGTCGATCTTCACATGACAATAGTATATATTTTTATTCTCTAACCAAAAATCTTGGACTAGTGGTAATTCTCGTCGATCTTTGAAAATATGAGACATGGAAAAATAATGGTTTTTATTTCTCTTACAAGAAACCATTCATCAACCATGTACAACGTGGATTTTCTTTGAAAAGATAATAGCGATAATAGTTTCATCATTTTAAGAAACTTTTTCTCCATCAATCCTTAGGGATGAAATGTCGTTAAATACCGTTAACGAGAAATTGCTGCACTCTTAAAAGATGAGCAATTTTATTTTTTTTCTTTGGTAATAATCTCCAAAACTGAGACCGTACCACTTGTAATGGGAATATGTTATGACACAAAAGATCAAAGGGTGCGCACCCGGATTGTTAGCAAATATCATTAGTCCTTGTAGTGACTATATTGATCTTGGTATTAATTTATTTTGATGAAATAAAGTGTCTATAATTTCATGTTTAGGTGAATGAATATCTCGTCGGTCATTGGAGGTTTATGTTTTTCTTGCTCTAACCAATGAATCCATGGTTGATTTTAAATTTGTATGTCAAATAGACTACAATTTTATTTATTTATTTGGACATTTCTTTGTGGCTTTTGAAGTCATTATCTACAGTCCAGCTGGTGTTGTTAAAATCCAGATATTATTACGAGTATATGTCCTCGATTTAATCGGATAGTACTCTACGAAACTTGTTTTCGTGTATGGGATGATTATATTTCCGCCATAATCAGGGAGAGACTATATACTACCAGCAAAAGTTGGTGTTAATTAACTTGAATGTTATATGATCAGTTTCCCTCCCATCATGATCAAATTGAAAAAGGCTGCTATTTGACTAGGCGTGAAATGTCTCATTTGCTTTACATAAGCGTTTGCCTCTTTAAGAGGAAAATCCAGTCACATCTAGTAAAATAAGTAGAGTTTTATAAGAGGCTACTGGTAGTGCTCCAATTGAGTGTACCAAAAACACGATTCACATTCTCAAAGTTATTATCTCCTCATTTGAAGAGGAGGAGATTATAATTCTCGTGGGCACTAGTACCAGTAAGTTTTGATTTTTTTCAAAGTATGCATACATTGAAAATTATGTGAGATCGTGATAAGCTAATATGATTGTCGAATATTCATTTATAATAGCTACTGAAATAACAAATGGTGGTGGTTGTTAACCCCTCTGTAGAGAAATATCGACATATGTGATTGGTTGGCATACAATCCAAGTTAGGTTGGATTAATTTCTCGACTGATGCAATTTTGGATCCAAACATAACACCTTAAACATGCCAAGACTATTGATTACAGGTTGGTGTAGTCATATTGCGTCTTCATATGAGAAATATTTTCATTGTAAAAACGATTTGAGGGTTTTATTTTTGCTCAAACCCTAGGATTGGTTTAATAATTGTTCTCTTTATATGATGTATGTATGTATGTATTTGGCGTGGTAGTCTTTGACTGAATCATATGTATCGAGAGAACATATTCGTATTTGTAATCCTTGAAGGATTCAAATTATATTATGGCAGCCACCTGACTCGATTATGTCAGGTTGAACAATCCTCTGTGTGTTTTTAGAAATTCGATACAAAAGCAAGAATCCGGATTAATTAGTTGATGCTATCAACTTTATGGGTTTCTTGAGGAGTGCTTAAAAACACCAAAATCCACGCTTTAGAAGCATAAATTCTTTTTTTCTTCTTCTTATTTCTTTCTTAAATCTGCAGTTAGAGTTATGCTAGCTTAAACTTGTCTTTGAGATAGACTAGAGTTATTATTTTGATGCTTGTCTTCTGTAAAACTCATATAGTTGGGTTAGCATCCATATTTACGTCAAAAGTTGTACTATTTTCCCTTCGTTTCAGGTTTTGTCCCTTGTGGTTTTCCTGACAAGGTATTACCGAGGCAACATCTCGTTGACATTTGATTTTCATTTAAAATATTGATATTGTAATCTTTTTCCTTCGTCCAAATTTTTTCCCATTGGGTTTTAGTGAGGCAATTTAATTCAACATGACGGTCATCCAAGGGGGAGTTGTATAAATTTTGGTTGTTTAGTGGATGCCCACATTTAATTAAACCAAATCAACTTAATCATCTCCTAAGAATTTGTATTTCCTTCTAACAAATTCGATTTTTGTTCACGTATGATAAGGTATTCATATCTTGGCACTTTGTCGAAGAAACTACATCAACTATTTCTACAAATCGAATTGGGAAGTGTTGACTCGAAGATTTGCAAGCCAAGATTTAACTGAAGTACTTATCAGGGGAGCATCATAGTGAAAGGTATTTTACTGGACTATCACGTTGTACTCTTTTTCCTTCGTCAAGGTTATGTCCTACTGGGTTTTCCTTGCCAAGGTTTTAACGAGGAAACATATGCATGTCCAACTTTTTTCTAAATTTCCTCATAATTGTACTCTTTTCCCTTCAGTCAGGTTTTGTCCCTTCGAATTTTCCTGATAAGGTTTTAATGAGGCAATTAGCTTAGATACAGTGGTCATCTAGGGGAGTGTTATAAACGGCAGTTTATCATGTAGATGCCCACTTTAGTGGGACCCTATTACTTGGGAACCAAGTATGTAAACTCTATAAACAGAGTCTTAAACCTTTGTATTCCGTACACATATGAATATAATTCTCCCCTCTTCTTCTCTCTACTTTGTATCTTCTTCTTTTCTTTCTCTATTTCACAGGAGTCTTATCAAATTAACTAACATATATAAGCACCCTATTATGTGAACTAAAGGAAGAAAGTGTTAAGGATCCAAATATAAATTATTGAAGTCGGTTAATGTTCAAGTTTTCAGGTTAGATGAACTTTTTTCAACTAGCATCTCAGGTTAGATGACTTTCTGATTCTCTAATCTCTACCTATCTCTGGGTATTTTGGCAAACCCAATATTCACCCAACTTCAATCTTTTAAAGGCAGGCTCTATCCAATTGGTTCCACCTATTTGGCACCCATATTTTTTCTATTTGCCACCCATCTCAGAATTTCCAAAACATCACCACCCATAGAAAAATTAAAAATAATTTGACTAGAACTTTGACCACCGTTATATGTCTTCTTCTTCGCTAATTCCCTTTTCATTAAACAACCATTAATAAAATATAAAACCCTAGGTTAATTCTATTTAATACACTTTACTGTACATGATGAAGAATTTCATAACTTGGATGTTACCGTACCTAGCCTAGGAACCCAATCAGTGAATATGTTAGGTTTTAAAGGAATTCCAAGGATCTAAACACTAGTACTTTTAAAAAAAAATTTCTAACTGCTACTGCACCAGAATAAATTAACGTTTCCTAGGCTTGTATTGGTTAAACAATTAATAATCTTGAGCAAGTAAGATAAGGATGATTGCAGCAGGGTCATAAAACAGTTGCAATATGTAAAGTTAACAATGATGTTTCCAGAAAGATAAAAACCTTCTTATACAGTAATCTCTGCTAGACAACTAAATCAGGCCACACATAGTAGCATAATCCTATTTCGCAATTTCTCTTAATCAATATTTTTGGCAAAGATTATTAAAGCAAGTTTTAATCAATAAAGTGTATTAAGCTGACTTAAATAGAGGGTGAGAGAGATGGAGAACAAGGTGATGGTGGAAGAGATGGGGGAGAATAGTTGTTTCGTAATTTAGGGTTAACTTTTTTTTTGGTTTAGTATTTGCCTGGTTTTATTGTTAATAAAAAGTAAAAGGAGTAGTACTTAGGATATATGAAAAAACAAATGGGTAGTAAATAGGATAAATATGAGTGGTAATTAAGGTGAGCGGAAGAGAGAAGTTTGCTGGAAAATATGAAATCAAGATTTAGACAATGGACTTACGGAAATGGACTTTTAGAAAATATTCTTTGATTGCTATGACAATCTGATTTCCTTTCTTTTCTATTTGTTCATCTTTATTGTCATGATACTATCAACCTGTTTTTGGTTGAATTCTTTGGCTTTTACATAGTTTTTCCTTTTGTTATTTTTAAATTTTGATACTTTCTTATTTCTAAATTAACTCTTTAAGAGATTTAAATCCATCATGGCAGGCATCCATTATTAGACTTTGGTGTGGTTTCATCTCCTTCTGACAACTTTATTGTTGCCACCAAAGACAGTTTTGATTTCATCTTCGACAGAAGTTTTGCATCCCATCATACTAAGGATGGTTTTTATCAGTATGATCCAGTATTATAGTTTAGATCATGTTTATGATCACAAAAGTTTTAGTGATTTCCGATTCTACAGTTTGAATAGTCCGATCCAGAGTTTCCAGTTTAAGAATTTGAAATTTGAAATTTCAAACTTTCCCCCTATTACTCAGCGTGAACGGAGGACACGCAGATTCTTATTGAATACGTATCATTTGACTTCTATCTCTCTCATTGCTAAATATACTCTTCTAGCTCAGGAAAATATATCCTTTCCTAAATTGTCTCATATTAGTTATACCAAAATAACTAATTTTGGTTATATTGTGTATGGATTTCACTCGTACAATGCGAAGGAATCGAAGGTTTTACATATATGTTTTACTGAAGACAGTTTTCAAGTTTGAAACCTTAGAGTTATGGCTTCTTCTTCAAACTCACAAGTTTATATTATCACCTCTCAAATGCAAGCAAATAAATTTTGTGATTTGAACACTAGACAATTAAGAAGATCAGTTGGTTATAATAGGGCTATTTCGACAGCAACTGAGGATTTGAGTAATACTCTTATTGGTAAGATGTATTCAAAAGATACCTTTGAGACAGATGCAATTAGAAAAGAAGTAAGTCAACTATAGAAGCAATATAGGATAAAAATATGCGTGCTCTGGATAAGAATGTCTTTCTCTTCAATTTTACATCAAATGAAGTAGTTGAAGCTATTCTCAAGAAAGGTCCATGGAACATTAAAAAGTGCCATCTCAATCTTAAAAAGTATGATCCCTCCATTGCCGTAAAGGATCAAGAATTCTCTCATCAAGAGTGGAATGTCCAGTTCAAAAACATCATTCAGTGCAGGTTATTGATGAAGCTGTAGTTGAATTAGGTCCAAAGATCTGGACTGAACCAGAAAATTGCCGTCCTGGTTTTGGCTCAATGATTACTGCAAGAGTCAAGATTGTCCTTAAGAAACCTATGCGTAAAGGTGGATGGTGGAATACGGATCTGGTGGTGTTACATGGGTTAGATATCATTGGGAGAGGAAGCCACATCTTCTCTGTAAAGACTGTTTCACAATAGATCATAATGATGAGGAATGTGAGAATACTGCTTTGGATTTAAAAATCAGAAGATATACAAATGAAGAATATGTTGGTTATTGTCATAATCTTGCAAAATCTTATGGTGTTGAAATAACTGAAGACCTAGATCAGTTGTTGCAGAGGGTTTGTGAAGCTAGTCAAAGGCAACTAGAAGAAAAAGAAAGAGCTGAGAAACAAGAAGAAGAAATGAGAGCAAAGAGATCAAGAAGTGATGATCAGGAGGAGGATGTTAGTGCTACAATTTCTCTCAGTCCTGTTTTACACACTAATGATATTCACAAAAACATTATTGGTCATAATACTGGATCTACTGATAGATTAGAACATTTTGATGGAATGGAGCATGACTTGGCTGAAGAAGGAGAACTACCTGCAAAAGAGTACTCATATGAAATGACTGAGGCTACTGCATTTCTGGTAACTAAAATTTTATCCTTTTCTTTGCATTCTAAATTTCCTTATAAATATTCTTGTTTTCACAATATTTCTGCAAATATGAAAGTTTTAGCATGGAATGTTCAACGTTTAGCAAAAAAAATCACCAGAGATCAACTTTTGGTTCTTGTAAAGAAACAATCTCCTGATTTTTTGTTTCTCTCAAAAACAAAGGTAGATAGTGATAAAATGATCTCCCAAGCAAATTCTTTAAGTTACTATAATTATGCTCATATAGACAGAGTTGGTCTGGATGGTGGTCTAATTCTTATGTGGAAAGATGGTATCCATTGTGAGGTTCAGGATGTCTCAAATAATATGATGCATGTAGTCACTAAAATAGATCCTAGTAAACCAGATGTCCTTATTACTTTTATGTATGGTTCCACTTATTTTGATAATAAAAAAGAACAGTGGGATTTTCTATTAAGGATTAGTGAAAACATCATGCAACCTTGGTTAGTAATAGGTGATTTGAACTTCCATATTCATGAATTATCTGAAGCTGTTAATTATTCTATTGAAGATATGTATGTTCAAGATAAAATGAATATTTGTGGTCTTATGGACCTTGGTTATAGTGGCAAGCATTACACATGGACTAATAATAGTTTTGGAACAGGTAGTAGAAAATCTAGAATTGATATGGCTATAGGTAATAGCTACTGGTGTAATTATTTTCCCCAAGCTAAGCTTATGCACTTAGTTCAGGCTGGCTCTGATCACTGTCCTATCTTACTAATTTCACAAGTTTTAAGTAGAAATTCCTGGAGACCTTGCCATGTGGATGAAGCATTTTGCTTTTAAAACCCAGTTAACTATAACATGGAATACTAATGTTTCTGGTTCTGCAGGATTTCAACTTGTAGCTAAGCAACATAGTACAAGGAAAAGACTTTCTCACTGGAATAAAATTGAGTTTGGGATATTGATAGAAATATCAACAACTTACAAACTCAACTTGAGGCAGCCCAAAATGATCAATTTACTGTTTCTGAGCATGATAACATTGTTACTCTCACTAGAAAGCTAGATGAATGGTTTAACATTAAGGCTGAGTTCTATAAACAAAAATCTGGTGATACTTTCATTACTGATATGGATCAAAATACCAAATATTTTCACACATTAGCAAACAGAAGAATGTTTAGGAAAAATATTGATTGTTTATGTGATAATAATGATGTTTGGCTCAATGATAGTGAGGATATTGCTAACATGCTTGTTTCCCATTTTGAGCAGGTAAGTAGGACTTCTAATCCTAAGTTTATTGATATCACTTTTGATATCATTCCCACTGTTATTTCTGCCCAATATAATTCTCAACTCAATAGAATCCCTACAAGTGATGAAATCTTTCAAACTATTAAGCATATGAATGCTTGGAGTTCTCCTGTCCCTGATGGTTTCTAATCTGGTTTTTACAAATATAATTGGGATATTGTTGAACAAGATGTTACTAATGCAGTTCAAGGTCTTTTTGAATCAGGTTTTATGCCAACAACTTTCAATAAAACCTATATTAGTTTGATACCTAAGTCTGATAATGCTACTAAACCTGTTGATTTTAGACCAATAGGTTTGTGTAATACTATTTATAAGGTCATTTCTAAGATAATTGCAGATAGAATTAAACCTCACTTAAAACATCTGATATCTCCTTATCAAGCAGCTTTTGTCCCAGGTAGAGATATCCATGACAACATTATTGTTGCTCATGAGATGATTCACACTATGAAGCATAAAGAAGGAGACAGTGGTACTATGGCTTTAAAACTTGATCTCTCCAAAGCCTTTGATAGAATAGAGTGGCCTTTTTTTGCTAGGAATTCTTAGAAGTTTTGGTTTTGATGAGAAATTCTGTGGCTCCATAAATCAATGCATTTCTACTACTCACATTTATGTTCTCTTGAATGGTTCTCCTACTCATGGCTTTATCCCCACTAGAGGTATTAGATAAGGTGATCCTTTATCACCTTATCTTTTCATTATTTGCATGGAATTCTTATCTAGGTTGTTATTAAATGCTGAAACTAATCATCAAATTTCAGGAGTTAAAGCAGCTAGGAATGCTCCAGGTATTACCCATCTAATGTTTGCTGATGATATACTTATTTTCACACAAGCTGACATGCACAATATTGCTGGTATTATGAACGTGCTTGATTATTTTGGTAGTGTTTCTGGTCAAATGCTCAATTTGGAAAAGTCTAGTGTTTACTTTAGTCATAACATTAGTCATAGTTTTAGAGAAATTCTTGCTAGAGAACTTAAAATGACTGAAATGAGGGACAGTGATAAATATTTGGGAGTTACTTTGTTGATAGGGAGAAACAAAACTAAAGCTTTTAGACCCCTTATTCAGTCTTTTGGTACTAGACTTAAGACTTGGAAAGGAAAAACTATAAATCATTCTGCTAGAACCACTATGGTAAAACATGTGTAAAATGCCTTGCCTACTTATCAGATGGGTTGTTTTAGAATTCCTAAGACTATGATTGATCAGATGGATGATATTCAAAAACATTTCATGTGGGGGCAAAGTAATAATAGAGGTCTTTGTCTAATATGATGGAATAATCTAAGTATACCTAAATCATTGGGTGGGTGGGTGGGGGTGGTGGGGGTGGGGGTTCTGGGTTTTATAAACCTTGAACATTTTAATACTGCTATGTTAACCAAGTTGGCATGGAAAGCTTGTAATGATGATAATTCACTTTGTATGCAAATTGCTAGAGCCAAATATGGTAAAAATGGTAGTTTGCTCCACCTAGATAAGTTAAAAGATTCTTCTTCTTGGCTTTGGAGGAGTATTTACTCTGGTATTGAGGTTGTGCAACAATACGCTATGTGGATTGTTCAGTGTGGCACTAAATTTAACATATGGCTTGATAACTGGATTATTGGTTTCAATAGTCCACCTATCCCAATTGTGGGTCTTTCTAGCCTGTTATCTTATACTTTAGTTTGTGATCTGTTTCTGCCTGGTACTAGAACTTGGAATGAGCATCTTATCTGTTCTATCTTTAATCAAGACACCTCTACTGCTATCCTTAATACGCTTATTCCCTCTTCTGGTGAAGATTATCTGATCTGGAAACCTGATAGGAAAGGTAAATTCACAGTTAAGAATGCTTATAATACTCTTTGTGCAAACTATGTTAACAATACCAACACTGGTGATAACATTCCTAAAGAAGTGTGGAAGCAACTCTGGCTCTCTAGAGTTCCTCATAGAGTTCAACTCTTTGTCTGGAAATGTTTAAAAAATATTGTTCCCGTTAGAGACAGACTTGCTGGTTATAATCCTGAAGTGGAACCTCATTGTAAGTTTTGTAATCATAGTATTGAAACCATTAATCATTTGTTGGTTGATTGGGACTATGCTAGGGCCATATGGAATGTTTTAAATGTAGATATTATTGTTGTTACTCAGAATTTTATCTCTTTCCAGGCATGGGTGATATCTTGGTTTACTACAGGTGAAGAGCTTCAAAATGGTTATAGAAATGAGAATTATGTGATTAAATTAATATGCACTGTCTGGTATATCTGGAAAGACAGGTGCAATTTGATATTTCAGGATACTTTTCCTAATAGGAATAGTACTCTCATTAGAATACATCATCTAATTCAACAATGTAATTCTGCTATTGCTCCTACTAATATTAACAGGCAATGCAATATTCTCATCAAGGACTGGATTCCACCAGAGGAAGGATTTATTAAATTGAATATTGATGCTTTTTACATGATTGAAATTAGGAAAGGTAGCATTGGACTAATTGTTCTCAATCATGCAGGAAATGCAGTAGGAGTTAAAGGCTTACATTTGGAGGAAGAGGTGGATGCAGATGTGGGAGGTGAACATTTTGAATGCAAAGCTCTGGTCATGGGAGTAGATTGGATGGAGGAATGTAGCTTCAATAAAGTAATCTTTGAGATGGACTGCGAAAATGTGGCGAACTCTATGTTTCTTCTATGATTCCAATTTTCCTCCTCATATTACCAATTGGGTTGAGGAAGACAATGTTTGTTACAACAGATAATAAAATTCTCTTTTAGTATCAAATTTCTTTTTAAGGTGAGTGGGAAATAGGGAAAGTGTGGGTGCCAAATAGGTGGAACCATCCAATTTTGATGATTTTGACATTCTGCAATTAATGGTTGCTAATGAATACCCGGAACATGATCCATACTGAGGTAGAAGGCCAGATGATAAACTCAAGTTCTTGTTTCTACAAAAAAAAAACTTAAATGATCCAAGTAGAAAAGCCATTTCTACGAGACCCAATGATTTTTTTTATTTTTTTTTATTACTGTGTATATGGTAGATTACGTTCACATATTGGGTCTTTAACTCTCTGTATACTACAGAGGGTAGCTACACCATTTGCTACCCACCAATCGGACCAGATATAACTGGAGTAAACATAACTTTCAATTCTAAATAAATGAAAACTGAAAATCAACCTTGTTTCGCAGAATCAGATCAGAACCCCCAAGATTGTTTTGTAGCAACCCAATAGAATACTTCTGTAATTTAACAGAAATAGAAAGGAAATAAATTGGCCCATACCAGAAACCTTTAAAAGAATCATGACACCAGTGGAGGGTGTGGAGTAGAAACTACCAACCATTACACTATGTCCAAACCACGATCAAGCAAGGGTATCTACAGGTATTTTCTTGCAAGAGCTCGAACTTTTGTATCAAAGTGGGATGATGTAATGCGAGAACCAGGTAAGTAGAGAGGGTTGAGAAGTATCTGCCAATTGGCAAACAATGCGAGCTATTAATACTAGAACAGAGACAAGTCATAAGACGATATGAAATAATCGAGGAAGCTTTTATTCTTACGCTGACATCTTATGTTCTAACTCAACAGTTTCAAAATTAGCCATAGGTGGGAAGAGTTCATTAACAGCAGTCGACAAGTTACCTTTATATAGAGCTCATGGACCTCTTGGAAGAAGCTTTTTATCCCGTCTTCATTACGAGAGTCATGAAGCAGCATCAATCTTGTGTGTATATAGCTCACTTTAGTCAAGGAAAATTCATCACAAAATGAACATGGGTGGACAGCATAAAAATATCTCGCTATTGAGAAAAATCAGCTTAGTAATTAGTTAAAAACTGCCCAAGTATCCAAAAAAAACAAACATTTTGGATGGATTACTAGACATGATTCAATAGCAAGAATTGATGTAGTTAACAGCACTGGTATACTCTAATATGTAGGATATGACCTGCAGTAACATATGAAGACACCACCAAATCGTTGAACCTATCTGTTGCTTTCAAAAACCTATATTTGGAGAAGACAGGGCATCGCATTAGTAGGTCAAAAGAAGATTAAACCACGGTTTACAAGAGTACATCTCAAGAGCAGAAATCTGTAGCTTATCTTTCTTTTCATTCGGCCACTCCCCTAAAACATCAGATATAAGAAAGACAAGAAGGTAGCAGCAGTGGACTCACATAGCACTTGTAGTCCAAGCAAGGTCCTGCACAATATCCAAAGCTGCATGTATGATAAATTGATGTTGTTGAGCAGCTTCTTCTTTCTGTGACATAAAAATGAGGCAAACACCCTTCATAAATAACTAGAAGATATTTTGCCTAGATACTTTAAGCGTGATGAAAACTAACGGCATGCACAGTGAGAAAAAGAACAAAAGGAAGCTTTTGAACTCTAGCAGGTTAGAAGCTAAATGCATACCTATTTTAATCAAGGATGGAGTTTAATTTGAGCTTCGTTATAACTTGAAGAATCTTACAAAGCATACTGTGCAGACGCCTTTTTTACTGTAGCTAGAATGATTTAGACCTACAGAAACCTTCTTTTTTTTACTTTTAAATCCTCCTACTGAATCACTAAAACTCAACTTGGAATTCTTGCTAATGGAATGAACATATTAGGAACATTTGGCCGAACATACGTCTCAACAAGATGCCATATCAGGAGAGGCTGCAGAGTTGAATGGTCAACACAGTTAACAAGCGTTGCTTTAGAAGGTCACAAACAGGCAAATTTGGAAGGGTTTCAAAAACATTAGAAGTGGTTCTCACTAGAAATTTTGAATCAGTATTTCCTGGATACTTTTAAGGAATATATATCTCTTGTTTATACTGAGTTCAGTTCTCTTATGTATGAGATTAGACTTGGTAAACAGTCAACTTAAATCAGGAATCATCAATCAGGAATCATCAATCATGTCTTCCATTACGGAAAACTGTGGGTATATGGTGGGATTCTTTATGTCAATTTGCTAATACTTTAGGTTATTTCCACTTTATGAGTCCAAAACTGGCTTATCAAGTCTGATCCTAGTGGAACTATAGCATCAGCATCTAGATGTTCAAATGTCTAGATCGAGATCATCAAAGTATCTCACCTAGTGGAAAACTGCATCTCAAATCTACCACAGCAATGAAAATTCATGAAGAATGAATCTATATGAAAATTCATGCCATAATCAGATGCCATGAACGTTAATTAAGATATTTATAGGTGACCAAACAAGAAACTTTGATGATACACTAGATTAAATACACGTGCCTAAGGTTACTAACTCATGTTCATTCTATAACTTATCTAGCAATTATTATTGAGTAGGATGAAAAGGTTTCAGAATATGTTCGATAAACATTGTTAACGAACATCATTCAAAGACATACAAACACTATATCAATACCACTTCACCCTGTGCCAAATTACAGAGTTCGCAATTTATGATTTCAGAATTTCAATACATGTAATAGCTAGAATTAAAAATAAAACGAAAACACACCATACTTTAAGTAAAGTGCCCACTTCAGCTTCATATATCGGAATATAATTCTTGCTCACGATGATGAAACATGCTGTTGTTGCCATATTCTTCCTCCTTAAAATATGAGGAAAACGTGTACACTTCTAAACTGCAGAATAAATGAAAGAAAAAAAGTCTGATATGTGCAATGACACCAAGCGCCCTTTAAGCTACTGAATCTCCATCGGTGATTACTTATTATCTTATCATTCACTTATTGGATAACCTGATCTAACAAATGTTGTTTTAAAGTTACTTGAGAATAGAAAACAGTTCGACTGCATTATACACAAAATCAAGAAGCGAATACAATTTAAACGATCGGGTTATGAATACTGAGTACATTTTTTAACCTAAATTTCCGAAAAGAGTCCTTTAAAGCAAAATCTACTACCATTTAAAGTTCTTATTCCAAAATTACAAACTAAGAATCTAAGCTATCTTACATTATAACAGTGTCAGTCAATTTTCCAATTTAATTTTTCAGATCAGACGAGAATTCTCCGAAAAATGATTCAAGAAAACTAAAATCAGAATTTTATTTATGTGAACATACTCAAATTTAAATTGTAAAATCAAAATACACAAAAGCACAGCATTCTTGAAAATTAACAAGTTACCGGTGTACGATCACCCAGGGTTTGCAGATGCGACGAGGATGAAGATGAGAAGAGATGAGTTTGAACAACAACAAGTGTGACAGGTCACAGATCTAGTAAATACGTTAGTCTCCGTACATCCCTCTAAAATGCAACGCCCTTTCGCATGTTAAGACTTAAGAGCAAAGGCTACCGGGAGTGGTTAGTACCGAAAATGATATATATCCCCACTCTTTAGTCTTTACCCCCGCTCCTTTCTCCCGCCTATGTGTCATGCAGGTATTGGTTAAATCTACTAATAATGGAAACCCCTGTTAATCTCAATCCAAGGGATCAAGGGCTAAGAACAGTGCCACCTAATGGGGAAAGGGAGTGGGCGAAGTGTAGTAGCTTTGGGTTAGTACTTCGGTAGTTAGCCAAAGAGGAGCCAGGGAGTCGGGGCCATAACAAATTATTTCGGGGCAATGACTTTAAAAGCCGTGCTTTTGTCTCTTTCCCTTTTGAACAAACACTCATTATAAAAAAATCTTTAATTTCTCTACAAGAGTACTTTTTGATAATGATAAGGAAGAAAGATCGTTAGCTTCAATGATAACATGTTTCTTAGACTCGTATCTAGATGGTAACGATCTGAGAATCTTGCATACTATATCTTTTTCAGAAATAGTCTTTCCAAGAGAGAAAGAAGCATTGACAATCTCAGAGAGCTTAACATGAAACTCTTCAAAAGTATCGTTATCATCCATACAAAGGTTTTCTCAATCAGAAATGAGGGTTTGAAGTCTAGCTTTCTTTTCTGATGTATTACCTTCTAATACAGTCTGAAGATTATCCCAAGCTTCCTTGGAAGTTTGGCATGTAGAGACGTGATGTTGCAGATCTCGGCTACAACATGTATGATAGCATTCAAACCATCTGAATTCTGCTTTACAAAAGTCTTTTCTTCACTTGTATAATCAACTAAGCCTTTAAACTCAGTTTCCGATCTATCTATTTTCGGACGATTATATCCAACGACTAATAACCAAGGTTTGAAAAACATGTCACGACTCAGGTCACGGCCACTGGGCGTAACCGTTATAATGTGTTTTGACGGGTGTGAGCACGTTTCGGACAAAAAAACGCGTTATTTAGGAAAAAAACGTGTTTTTTATACGTTATTCTAAAATAACGGATGCTATAACGGTTAAATAGAAAATAAAAAAGAATTATGGTTTGAAATTCCTATCTAATAGTTACAACGTGCGTGAAAACGGTTATAACGGGTCTAATAACGTTGTTATAACGTTTTCTATACATCATTGTTTTATTCTTTTATTTTTAAAATATTAATTATAATTTTTTAATCTTTAATTTAAAATATAAAGAATTGTAATAAAATATTTTTATATTTTTATTTCTTAAAAAACGGTTATAATTGACGTGAAAACGGGAAAATGGTCTAAAAAACTTGCGTTAAAATGTTATTGAGAAGGAAAAAACGTAAAATTCAATTTTAGAAAAACAGTTATAACAAGGGTGAAAACGGTTATAACGGGTCTAAATAATGCCGTTATTTCATATTTATCGGTAATATATAGACACGGGTGTTGGTGACCTTCACAGACACGCTACATAGGCGTGACTGTTTTGACGGCCGTTTTTTTCCGAAAATAACGGTCGTTTTTCAAACCTTGCTAATAACCAAGTATTAAAATCGCGTGATTGAAGAACAGATTTCATAGCATATTTTCTCCACAGATAGTTAGTTTCGACAAATCTTGGCGGTATGTTAACTGAAATCGATTCATGTGAATTCGAATTCATTTCTTATAGGTTGGATTTCACAAACCACAGATTGTTAGATCTTTTTGTGTTTGCCTGCTCTGATACCAATTGAAATTACGAGGATACCCAAATACCAAATGTGATCGTCTATGGACAAAGTCGAGACATTACAACAACAAGGTATTCACTTGACAATAGTTATGGTACAAGACTGATTGACTATAGGATCAAAGTCAAGTGATTAGGATTTAACGTACAAGTGTTATTTACTTTCTTATAATAAAACAATTATAATGTGGAAGTAAAGTAAATGACACAGTAGCATTTTGTTAACGAGAAAACCGCAAATGCATAAAAATCTCGGGATTTAGCTGAGCGATCGTCACACTACCGAATCTTGTCCATGCATAAGGCATAAGCCTTGGACTTAGGCATAGGCCGCTCAAACCCTATTGTCATTTCCCTACTTCGCTTACCAACTCTGTGTAGCTTGATAGGAAGTATGAGCATCCCTTTGCTGGCATGCAACTTGCCTCATCAAGTCTGGCCAATATCATCTCTTGCATCGAGCTATCGAGCTTAGATGATATGAGGGGCCAAAGTGCTGGACCGGCGATGCTGCAACTCATTACGGCTTCCTACGTACCCTTCCCTACTTTTAAGGGATCAAGCACATACCATAGTTTATCCTCGAAGGGATAGCAACTTTAACTAACTCGTTTGCAAGGTCGTGGCCTTGAAATAATGGCAATGGCCTAGTCCGTATAGGCCGTTCCGTCAAGATGCATAATGATTATGCATTATCAGATCCGCGGCGTCGCATAATGATGCCTTCGCACCATATGCCTCATTGTCCATGCTACAGAGCTATAAATGAGACTTAGGCATCATTTATACTCTTCCGGCTAAGCTATGAAGCTTACTTGGTGCATGGTCCGCATATGCACCTTCAACCAACTACCCCTCCCTATATATGTTAACTTGCAATTTCTACAAGTTAGAATAGGGGAGCCAATTGACATGCTTGCTTCACTATTTATGAGCAATGATTGCACATAATGATTACACATAATGATTGCATGACATTCTCTCTGGCGTATTACACAATGATTGCGTAATATTCTCTTGGTCAGCCCTCTCTGGCCTGATGCATAATGATTGTGCAATATTGGTTCTGAGCCAATAGACTTCATAATGTGCAAAGGATGCGCTGCAATGCTCTAGGACATTCTACCCAACTGGCCTAATATATCATTTGATGCGAGATTTGGCTATAGGCCAAATGCCAAACATAATGCGCAATTTTGGCGCGGTATTGGCCTTAAGCCAATCTACCTCTTACCAACTAACGGAAGCTTTGGATGAAGCTTCATCTCAGGCCATGGCGCATCTTTTAGCATGCACCATGCTAAAAACTCGGGGTGTTACAATAATAGTTTTAGAATACACAATGCCAATCTGATAAGTAGTGAAGGTCGTGAGTTCATGGAGAGATGGAGATGATGCGTAGTGCGAGATAATTCAGGGAAGTTTTTGGAAATCCCTTTCTATTGCACTCACTTTCTCTCCAACTGTTTAAACTGTGCCACTACTCTTACTTTTCACATGGGGTGTTACCATGCCGCATGTTGACGTAGACCACTAGACCAATACCCCATGAAGAATCCCCCCATGTGACGTATTTTGATGTTTCTTAGGTTTTGTTGATGTATCGTAGATCTCATCTTAGGCTAAATCGTAGCCGCTGATATGCCATATGCCTTATAGGCGCGTTAAATTGGAGTTGTTGTGAAAACAACTTATCCAAGACCATCAGTGGGATTAGGGCGTGCATGTGCCATGTTTGAGGCGTACTAGGATAACTTGGCGCATTTGAGGTTAGTTAATGCGCTATACTTTAAAGTGGCAAGCTAATGGCATAAAAGTGGCATAGTGCGCGCGTGTTTTATGCCAGAAGAAATATTTCAGGCCATAATCTATTCGTGGGATACTAGAGTGCTAAATTACCGCGTGGCCTTTGAATGGCCTATTTATGAAGATAAAATAGCAAGTAGCGTAGTGGACCAAAATGGGCGCAGCGCCTGATTTGGTAAGTTACAGTTTTATATCAATTTTGTCTTAGCCACGTCCAATAAGAGAGAGATTATCGAGCCATTACTTAGCCACGAGATAAATAGGGTGAACTGTGGTCCAAGGAACTGTAGTGGTGCAAAACTGGATTCGTAGAGGCGTGTGGCATGTTGTGGGCCCGCTATGGCGCTAAGCCGTGGCTTTAGAAATGGTGCGCCATGCCCAATGCTACCATGCCAAAATTGTCGGTTCTCACCAGAGCCATAGACTTTTATAATATGTGTATGACATTGTAGTACATCCATGGCCTTTTATGGGATTGAACTAGTGCATGTTTAGCTATGGATTGATATTGGCAGGTTATGCCATATGAATGATGTGAATAGGCCATGGCCAGGAATTAGGGTTTGTCCTCAATTCGGCCAAGGCCATTAAAATAGGATTCCTGTTTCAACTAAGATAGCCTAGTTGGATTTGAAATAGAGCTAAGTTATCATGGGAAAAGCATGTATTAAGATTGGATTCTTCTTAGGCCATTGATTTGTCGTGGCCGTGCAATTTGCAATGGCTATCTCACGAAGCTATCCAAGATCCTAAAACATCGTATCTTACACTTTGGCCTTGGTCATGGGTTCCAGGCGTGAGGATGGTGAATGGCATGAGCCATGGCTTTGGCCATGACTGACAAGGGTCAAGAATAGCGCCCGGACCATGTCATGGCCTTGGCCATGTTGCCAAGGTCGAAAATAGCGCGTAGGGTCTTTCCATGGACTTGGCCATAGATGCCAAGGCCGAGAATAGTGCGCGGGACCTTGCCATGGCCTTAGACACATTTCCAAGGCCGAGAATGGCGCGCGGGACCACACCGTGTCCTTGGAAAAAGTTACCAAGGCCGAGGATGGCGCACGGGACCATGCTAGGGCCTTTGCCATAACTGCCAAGGACGGGAATTACTCGTGGGATCAAGCCGTGGCCTTGGCCATAGCTGCCAAGGTCGAGAGTACTGCAGAGATTGTTATGGCCTTGGCCATAACTTCCAAGGCCAATAATGGCGCGCGTGACCTTGTTGTGGCCTTGGCCATAACTGCCAAGGCCAATAATAGCGCGCGTGACCTTGTTATGGCCTTGGTTTGAGCTACCAAGGCCGGGAATGACATGCAACTTATGTTATAGCGCGGTAGTGGGTATGCCACAGGCCATACTTCGCCAAATTGTGTTTTGGCATGCCATGAACTTAGACGATTGTTTTGAGATGATTTTATCCGGGCCATTAGGCCATTCTTACCCTTGCCAAAGCGCTGTAACCTGTAACAAATGTATCATGGCCTTAGCATGGGATATGCAGTTTATGCCGTGGGCTTGGCTATGCCTAGCCAATATGCCACGATACTTATGATGTGATCAATGTATAGCTATAATCTAAGGTTTAAGTTTATAGCAATATGCCAGGCCTAGATTTGAGGTTTTAATTGCTTTTCTAGTATGAACTTGAATACAATAGTGTCGCTATAGTATGTTCAAGGAACTCGGCCGTGGGAGTTTGCGAAATGAGACGATACTGATATGACTATGTACTAAATATGATATTCTCAGAAGCATGTTAATTCAAGAATGACGTTCAATCCTATTCTGAATATGAATAATGCCATGTATATGGCGTAAAAGGTATGTGTATTTCCATACATGAAATAACGAGGTTTTCTGCTGGGGAAAGACCTGAAATTTGACATGCAGATACACTTTTAGAATAGTTTTAGGACTACTGAGTCCGTTAGTTGAATACGCTTTATCGATTCACTTGCGGAATACAAATTGTATTGATACAGATTCAATAATCCTGATACCGGGTCAGTGATTTTAATTATATTTCTACAACTAGGTCAAAGTGAAATTTACTACAAATGCCCTTGTTAAAAACTCACCATCAACAATAGTCCCCTGGTTAGTGCGGAACAATGTCGTGTTACGTGGTAAGCATTAGATGGTGACGTTAATATCGTATAAATCCGAAATTTATAAGCAAGGAAAGCGTTACATATCTCCACTGCCGCGGTATTCCATAGTGGCACACTCTTATCATAATAGGTACGGCTACGTAGTGTACTTGCATCCGTCACCAGCTTAGCAGAGAGGAGTTTGATCTTCATGCAGCTAAGGTGAGCCCCATCCAGACCCACAGGCTTTGACCGTCTATTCCTGGCCCAATAAGGAATCTTCCTTCTATATATAATATATACACTTGAATATGTGAATAGGAATTAATGCATCCATCCTCCATTAGCGCCTCCCTTTTAGACGCGTGTGGAACTCCATCCAAGGTAAATAATTTAGTGATTTGATTTCCTTTAATGGTGACCAGTATCTTCAGGATGATGCAAACCCATAGGCCGTGATTTGCCGAACCTGTTCATGGGTGGGTTGGACATGAATGTATTTTTGAAAACCCAATAGATATTGGGTTGGGCATGGATGCAATTCCAAAAATCCATTGGACACTACACCCACCAGGTTATGGGTAATTGGAAAAATATAAGTGCTAATGTTTTATTTTTTAACGTAATTGTCTCTTGCAACAATTCACAAGCATCAACCAACGCAACATCGTTCCAACTTGAAGATTTAACATCGATATATCTTTAAAAGAAATGGAATCCGTTTTATATAAGTGCTAATGTTTTATTCCCATACCTATTTTTCATTTTTATAAAAGTGTTTATGTTATATTTTCTAACCTATTTTTCAATATTTTTTTTAAATAAATAAAATCCGTGGATTTACCCGTATCCAGTCCATCCACTGCCGAACCACGAGTTTTAAACCTGCGGGTAAGGACTAGACATGGAGTTCCAGGAGGCATAGAGTCTTCATACAATGTCGGTTTTTGACGTTTGACCCCAACTTTCGAAGATAACAGACAAATATATCATATGCAAAAGGAATCACCTGATTTGGAATTTGTATGGACGGTCACCCACGTGTGGACATTTGGAACTTGTAACCCTGTGTGATTTTTTGGACTTCCCGTACTTCAGTGAAGGAGCCGTATATCTTGGCCCGTGTATCCGCTTGATACGCCCTTTTAGTATATCGTAGCAGAGACATAGATAAACACTTGTTATGAAGAATGCATCGTCCCATTACTCATTGATGATTTCCGATTTTCTGAACTTCTGAGAGCATCTTGTAAGCTATATAGCCGAGACTGGCACTATGACTACAGGTACTTGTCTGTTTCGGGGTTGCTTGTAGATTGGGGAAATCGACGGTGTTACCTGGAGAATTCTAAATTCAGCATCTCTTTCCATAATCGAATAGCGTGGTTGAGGTCGTCAGTAACTCATCTTGTTGTTTGTTTCCTTCTAATTGCGATAATGGTATGCTCATAAGGGAAAAGCTCTCCGGAGGCATTAAGAGTGAAGTAGATGAGAGGCGTTCCGTTGCCGATGTGTTACTATCATGTCTTCAAAGGATGTGTTCCAAGCGGCGTCTTTCTAACTATCTTCTGAATCTTAAACTGTTGTAGAGAATGGGATGCGATGAGCAGTCCCCAGTCACATTTTTGTTGTATTTTCTGGAGTCGACTTATGATACGTTCTAGCCTTGTCAGGGATCACAGGCGCCTACTGGGTCTGATAACATGGTTGATATATGTGAAGATATGTTTGTAGCATGCTCTTGGAAGTAAAAGATCAAGGTTGACATTCTCTGGTTGTCCATCTACCTTAAGTTGGAGAGATTTTCCATAGTGGGGATCTTATGCAAGTCTTCAATCCCCAAGTGTGATTCTTGCGATTCTTCGGATGCGGCTGTCGAAGATGATGTTCCATGTGGTGCCGTTGGGTAGGACAGCAACGCGATGAAAACTAATCTCCTTGACTACTCCGAGAATTGAGGCTTTGCAATTGAAGGTTTTGCATAAGAGAATATGCTGATAGCGTCGAACCAGTCTTCATAGATTTCTTTCCTCAGTGGTTTTTCTATTTATGTATCTCTGAGATACCTGGATTTTTGTGGTTTTATTTGTTGGCATGGTAGGTAGATTTTCTTTTGGATGATTGGCGAAGGATAGGAAAACAAGATTTTTAATTGAATGAACTGGGATCCTAAAAATGAATGCAAGATGTTTCCAATAATTTTGGAGGAGTTACAAAAAATTGTGTAAAGCAGTGAAAGATTTGCTAGGGGTGGTGAAGTGTTTTAAGTATCGACGGCTTTAAGCCACTTGCTAGGTATGGCTACCCCTGTTAGCTCATCGGTATTGAAAAGGTTTTATTATCTACCTAATATGGTTCCAACATATAAGGTTTTTTTTCCTCCAGGGGAGGTGGTAACTTTTTTGGCCGCGTCGCTGACTTGGAAAGGATTGGATTTTGGTATCTCATATTTGCGACACATTTCTTGAATAATTGGGTTAGGGTCAAGTCCCCAGGCTTTGACGGATTGTGTGATAACTGGTTGCAAAGAAATTGGTTGAACATGACTTACTTGTGCTCATAACCCTCAAATGTATGAGATTATGTCCTCCACAGGTATTTGCTTCAGATCCAGATCCGTTATGTGGTGCAATTTATATAACAGTCAATGCGGCTTTGCTGGTTTGTCGGAGAGTCTCGGAATGTTCATAGGACCGGTACTTCTGTTTTGTTGTTGTGGACTCGTGGCGTCCTAAAATCATATCGTAAGATAATGATTTAAAAATTTAATGCGTGTTTGAATGTCGCCCATGTTCAACTCGAGAGTAATATGGCTATAGGCGCTCTTTCATTTTCCATTGGATTCCTCGACGAGTGTGTAGCCTCGTATCTGGTAGCCCCCATACCTTTCAAATCTTTGACGGTGATGATGTTGACATCTGCTCCGGTGTCGATTAATATTTTCCAAATCTCAACTTGCTTGATATAGGCAGTAGTGAGGAGTCCCCAGTTGGGACTTTTGTTGTTTTTATCGATTTTTTTTTGTTGATAAAAACAAAAAAAATTATTGCTCATGGTGGTGTATAGTTGCAGTCCAAAGCAAGAAGACTGCAAATATCATCCGAGAAATTGTTTAAAACATTAATATCCGCAGTTGATTCTCTTATAGTTTTTGCAACTGCATCAGCCACTTGATTGTCTTTTCTACTAACAAAAGAAAAATTGCATTGTTGAAATTTTGAACTAAGGTATTTTATTTCTTTGAGTAAATTTCTGTTCTCCCATTGAATGAGAAGAACATTATCCTGGATAGATTGAATGACCAGCTTCGCATCTGCTTCTATGTGGATTCTGGAGAATCTTTTTTCCTGCGCCCACTTCAAAGCCTGACGTATAGCCATACACTCGCCAGTTTCTGGTCCTAAAATTCCATCAGAGTAGAATCCTTTGATCCCTTCGCATCCACCTGAAGAAGAGCGCAACACAATGCCAGTTCCAAGTGTATTAGTATCATAATCAAAAGAGGCGTCTACATTGAACTTTAGAACATTTTGAAGAGGAGGCTTCCATTGTGAAGGACTATTATGCAAAGTGTTATAAGAGTGTGCATCAGATACATGTAAATGAGAATGAGAGTTAAGATGATAGAAAATTATATGCATGGAGTTAAATGAGTTAAGAGTTACTCCCTGAAATATTGCATTACATCTATCTTTCCAAATTGTCCATGCACTAATCATCAAAGTATATAACAGTAGTTCATTAGAAGAGCTGTTACTACTTGTAAACCAACTTTCTACCCATTCTGAGACTGTGTTGCAACTGCTTTGCACTCTATCAATGTCAACATTAACCATCCTCCACACTGATCTGGCATGTCTACAATGAAACATCAAATATTCCATGGTTTCTTCTGAGTTTCCACAAACTGCACAATGAGTTTCCATATCAGAATTGTAGATAGCAAGCCTACTCCTAGTGGAATTTATTTCATGGATACATTTCCATGCAAATAGTTTAAACCTGTGAGCAGTGTTGCATTTCCATAATACCTTCCATATAGTGTTTGGTATAATTCTTCCATTAATCTGTACTTCTGTGTTGTTCATAGTGAGCAACCTGTAAGTACTCTTAACTGAGAATTTACCATCTCAAGCTGGGGTCCAGACCATTGAATCTTCTTTAGAAGTATCAAGAAATAAGCTTTGAATTATCTGAGAAGTATTAGTGTCAAAGAGCAGATTAAGAAGCTCTATGTTCCAGTTATTGGTGTTTGGTAGAATTAGTTCTTCTACTTCCTGATAAAATATGTGTAACTCATTAACTGGCGTTGGTGGTGTAGTAAGACCAGGAACCCATTTATCCAATCAAATTTTAGTCTTTTTTACCATTGTTCACTTCCATGAAATAATTTTGTTGAACAACTTGTATGCCTATGATAATACCATTCCAAACATAGGAGAAGTTAACAGCTTTGAAGTTTTGATGAAGAATATCCCCATTGCTGAAATATTTACTGCCCATTATCTGAGACCAAAGTGCATCAGACTTTGTGCACAATCTCCATGCTAACTTAGTGAGAAGAGCTAGGTTTAGCATTTCTAAATCCCTGAAAGCAAGCCCACCCGTATCTTTTGTTTTACAAACTTTTGACCAAGCAACTTTTCAGTAGGAGGCGCTTACTGGCACGGTTGAGAGCTATGAAGATATTATTTGCGTTGTTTTATGAAGATAGTAATACTTTAAATTTCTCATCTCTTGATCAGTTGGTGCACGCAACACTAGAGGTACTTTGATAGCTTTGTCTCGTATCCAAACATCTTGCAGCCTAAGAACTTCTTCCACAGGAAATGGGAAATATGGAAATGCTTGATCCGGCTTTGCCTGCTGTTGTGGCTGTCAGCGTGATAGGTGGGCCCTTTAGTGACGATTCCTAACTTGTTGACGAAGTGGTCTCGAATACTCTTGACTATAAAACGGTAGTGGTGGTGGAATAGAGATAAACCTTTGTTTTCGTGATCTTTGCAGGTGCCTTTCAAGAACTCCACTGGTGTTGAGATATGTTTTCGACTATTCCCAGGTATTAGAACAACGGCCGAATTATCCTTTATCGCTCTGTGCGTGGGCCCTGGCAGCATCAGCATTAGTGACGACTTTGAGGTATTTCTGGATCGCTCCATACTCGTGTTGTTGTAGAGGTGATTGCTCCATCCGAATCTCGAGAGAAGCTATTATGTCCTTCTGAGTGATAGTCACGTCTCCTTGTATTTGGCGACGGTTCCTGTCTTTTCATCATATCTGAGAGATCTTCAGGTGCTTGGCTCTTCATGGAATTTTCGGTAGAACATCAACAATATGGCTTCCTGATCTGCCGGATTTTGGTAGCTAGTGGTGAAACTCCCAATGCGGTGGTGCAGAGGGGTGTTGGAAAGATCTATCCATGATTCTGTGGACTCTGGATCTCGCATGAAAGCGTCACGGTAGTTTGTTTCCTCTATCAACTTGACAATGAAATGAAATGAAGCATTTACCATTTCTTCAAGTCTGAGTAGGAACACGACTTGAGATCCTTGCCTTCGTGCTAAGTCGGCTAAGGTTACGTCTTCCTTAGCAACTCCGTCGGTGAAGTTTGATCCGGCTGTTCCATTGGTGATAGCTGGATCAGCAACTCCGTTGGTGATGGATGGATCGGCAACTCCATTGGTGATGGATGGATCGGAAACTCTATTTGTTGTTGGGGTGGAATCGTGTACACCGCCATTGGAATTGATGATAGGGGTATCAGAATTGACAGGAGTTGAATCTGGCCTAAGTCTAACCATCTTGATTAGCAAGAGAACTGATTCCTGTGACCGAGAGGTTGATCTTAACCTGTGGTTGCCAATTGTTAGTACCTAAAAAATTAATTCTATGCAAAACAGATGCACCGCTGTGGTACTTTCTTTTTAGGTTCGAAAATCAAGATCGAACAGAACAAGCCTAAACTACGATAATAGTCGTTCCGTCCTGCTTCGATCATGAGGAGAGGAAGAAGGATTGATCTTAGGGGAGGGAAGCAGAAAAGTTTTGAGAAAATGACATATGGTATTGAATTGTGTGTGTTGAGTGTTGAAAACTATGAAGAATAACAAAGCTTTTGGGTAATGAAGCTTGTCCTGTCTTCTGAATAGGCTAAGTAACCTATTTATAATAGTTTTAGAATACGCAATGCCAATCTCATAAGTAGTGGAGGTCGTGAGTTTATGGAGAGATGGAGATGATGGGATATATAGTGCGAGATAATTCAGGGAAGTTTTTGGAAATCCCTTTCTGTTGCACCCACTATCTCCCAATTATTTAAACTGTGCCACTACTCTAACTTTTCACATGGGGTGTTGCCACGCCGCATGTTGCCGTAGACCACCCAAACAATACCCCATGAAGAATCCCCCCATGCGACGTATTTTGATGTTTCTTAGGTGTTTTTGATGAAATGCAGATCTCATCCTAGGCTAAATCGTAGCCGTTGATATGCCATATGCCTTATAGGCGCCTTAAATTGGAGTTGTTGTAAAAACAACTTGGCCAAGACCATCCATGGGATTATGGCGTGATGTGACCTATTTGAGGCGTATTAGGATAACTTGGCGCATTGGCGGCTAATCAATGCGCTATAATTTAGTGTGGAAAGCTAATAGCATAAAAGTGGCATAGTGCGCGCGTGTTTTGTACCACTAGAAATATTCAAAGCCATAATCAATTCGTGGGATACTAGAGTGCTAAATTACCGCGTGGCCTTTGAATGGCCTATTTATGGAGATAAAATAGCAAGTGGCGTAGTGGCCCAAAATGGCGCGCACATCAGCGCCTGATTGTTAAGTTACGGTTTTATAGCAATTTTGTCTTAGCCACGTCCAATAAGAGAGAGATTATCGAGCCATTACTTAGCCATGAGCTAAATAGGGTGATCTACGGTCCAAGGAAATATAGTGGCGCAAAACTGGATCCGTAGAGGCGTGTGACATGTTGTGGGCCCGTTATGGCGCTAGGTCGTGGCTTTAGAAGTGGTGCGCCATGCCCAATGCTACCATGCCAAAATTGTCATATCTCACCTGAGCCATAGACTTTTATAATATGTGTATGATATTATAGTACATCCATGGCCTTTTATGGGGTTTGAACTAGTGCATGTTTAGCTATGGCTTGATATTGGTCAGTTATGCCATAAGAATGATGTGAATATGCCATGGCCAGGAATTAGGGTTTGTCCTCAATTCGGCCAAGGCCATTAAAATAGGATTTATGTTTTAACTAAGATAGCCTGGTCGGATTTGTAATAGAGGTAAGTTATCATGGGAAAAACATGAATTAAGATTAGATTCTCTTTAGGCCATTGATTGGATGTGGCCATGCAAGATGTAATGGCTGTATCACGGAGCTAGGCAAGATCCTAAAACATCGCATCTTACATTTTGGCCTTGGTCATGGGTTCCAGGCGTGAGGATGGTGAATGACATGAGCCGTGGCTTTGGCCATGACTGTCAAGGGTCAAGAATAGCTCGCGGATCATGTCGTGGCCTTGGCCATGTTGCCAAGGCCGAAAATAGCACACGGGGTCTTTCCATGGCCTTGGCCATAGCTTCCAAGGCCGAGAATGGCGCACGAGATCTTTCCATGGCCTTGTCCACATTGTCAAGGCCGAGAATTGCGTGTAGGACCACGCTGTGTCCTTGGCCAAAGCTACTAAGGACGAGGATGGCGCTCGGGACCACGCAAGGGCCTTGACCTTAGCTTCCCAGGTCAGGAATCACTCGTGGGATCATGTCATGGCCTTGTCCATAGCTTCCAAGGGCGAGAGTAGCGCAGAGATTGTCGTGGCCTTGGTCATAGCTTCCAAGGCGAATAATAGCGCGCGTGACCTTGCCATGTCCTTGGCCTTAGCTTCCAAGGCCGAGATTCACGCGTGATTTAGGCCATGGTCTTGGTTGTAGTTAACTAGGCCGGGAATGCTGCGCAGCTTATGTTATAGCGCGGTAGTGGGTATGCACATGCCATACTTTGCCAAATTGTGTTTTGGCATGCCATGAACTTAGCCGATTGTTTTGAGATGATTTCATCTGGGCCATTAGGTCATTCTTACCCTTGCCAAAGCGCAGTAAGATTTAATAGCTGTATCATGGCCTTAGCATATGATATGAAGTATATGCCATGGACTTGGCTATGCCTAGCCAATATACCGCGATACTTGTGATGTGACTGTATAGCTATAATATAGGGTTTAAGTTTAGGGCAATATGTCAGGGCCTAGATTTGGGGTTTTAATGCTATTCTAGTATGAACTTGAATACAATAGTGCCGCTATAGTATGTTCAAGGAACTCGGCCGTGGGAGTTTGCGACTTGAGACGATGCTGATATGACTATGTACTAAATATGATATTCTAAGAAGCATGTTAATTCAAGAATGGCGTTCAATCCTATTCTGAATATGAATAATGCCATGTATATGGCATAAAAGATATGTGTATTGACGTAAATGAAATAACGAGGTAGTCTGCTGGGGAAAGCCCTGAAATTTGACATGCAGATACACTTTTAGAATGGTTTTAGGACTACTGAGTCCATTAGTTGAATACGCGTTATCAATTCACTTGCGGAATACAAATTATATTGATACAGATTCAATAATCTTGATGACGGGTCAGGGATTTTCATTATATTTATACAACTAGGTCAAGGATAATTTACTACAAATGCCCTTATTTAAAGCTCACCATAAACACATGTTCACCTGCGCTAGACGGTTAATATTTTTGTCGGAATTTTGTTCCCGTATAAGCATCTTTCTTGGGTTTCTCACTTTTTCGTTGCCTTTTCTTATCCAACTTTCGTTCGCCCTCTTAGAAACTAACTTTTAAACTTCTTCACCTTTTTTCATAAGTACATGTTCTTTACTTTTGTGTCTTTTTTTCTCTTAATATTTTTCAAAGAGAGTTCTTCATCATATTTTTCACAAGCTTTTAATATTTTTCTTGTTAATTAAGGGTTGGTCAGCAAGTTTCTTCTTCCGTACACAAAGTGTTTTTGTTTGATATATTTTCTCATTGTTTTTTGTTTTTCTGATCATCTCTTAATTTGTTTTTTTTTTTCTTTTTGTTGCTTACTTTTTTTTTGTGCTTTGTTCCAAGAAAAGGATTATAAAGGACAATAACTCCTCATTGTGAATCTCAGCATCTTAAGTCCTTAATTGAAACTTATCACATGCGAGGTTTCAAAGTCTCCTGTGTTCTGCCTAAAGTATCTATGGCGGTGATGACCGAGAAGTTAACATACAAGTACTTGTCTTCTAATAATAAAATTGTTATTTGGGAACGTTAATTAAAAGTGGGTATTTTATCGTCTTTGTACGATGATAGATGCATTTATGTGTCTATTTTTATCTCTATTATGTATATTATTGGTGCCCATTTTAGTACTAATTTTGGTATTTTACCCCTCTGTAGGTGTTTTTGGAGAAATAGGCTTTTGCGGCGAAATTGGCTCGAAAATTTGATAAATGCACCCAAAAGACACCTGCTATTCGGATTCTCAGTTTGGATAAGGGGCACTCACTTTCTATGTGCACCTCAAAAATTACTATTTCCGCCCCAGTTGCTAAAGGGAGACCAGCCACGGATAAGGGGAGGTCAACCTCTTCGGTTTTTTTGAAATTCTGAAAAAGGCGGGAAAACTTTGTTCTACGCCTGCAGATTTGGGATTTGGCTTTTGAGCGAGTTTGAAGGAGATTTAATCGCAGAAAACAATTGGGCTGAACGTGATTAAGCTAAACAGGCCTAGTATGGTGTTTTTATTCGACTAACTTGGGCTGAATAATCGAGACTCGTTAAAACAG